>JARFJB010001166.1:13452500-13707500 GCA_036346205.1 Vesta saturnalis | reverse complement strand
ATATATATATATATTAAAACGGCCATTGTTTGGGATTTAACTTGTGTTTTATTAGGTAAAGTATAAAATTCTACGTTTCGGGGATATAATTAATATTTATTATCCGTTTAACGAACAGATTCAGTAAGCGCCCCTCCCACGAGTTAGCGCCCAATTTAAATGGCACATTTCTATTGGTTAGCCGGGTTCACACAACCACGAAAAATGTTGTATTATATTAACCTATAAATGTCAAAGTAATTTGTCGTTTAGCATTTGTGTTTTCATTCTTTATTTTGGTTAAATCTTTTGCTCTAGTACTTTTTATTTTCAAAAACAGTATTTTTCAATACTACCTAAAATTCTGTAGCTAGTCTATTAGCAAATAATTACATTTATTATGGATCAACGAAATATTTGGCTCCAGAAAAAATACCCGGCCAAGCATTTTTCCGTTGACGAAAAGGAGCGAATCTTAAGCATCTTTAAAGTTTGTGTTGAAGAAAACCCGAACAACAACAAGATTGAAAATGTTGCATTTACAGCAAAAGCAGCAGGTAACATAATAACTTTATAAAAACATATTTTATTCATTACTTTATCATTTTAGGTATTACAGATAAAAGTATGTACAACATTCATCGTGAGTACAAGCAAACACATCCTCCGACTGTGTACCACCGACAACGAGCAACTTTGGACAACATTGACGACGAAACTAAGAGTAATCTTAGGCGTATAGTTTATTCCTTCTTTGAACAAAACGATACACCTACTCTGAATAAAATTGTGGCCGTTATTGATGAGCACGATGAGATACCTTAATTAAAAAGGAGTACATTAAGAACCTTGTTGAATGAAATTGGATTTAAGTGAGTAAAGGAATAAATTATCTCTAACATAAATTATACTTTATTTTAAAATATAGGTATTCCAAGCGGTCAAGAAATAATTTCCTTAAAGAAAAATCCGAAGTAGTTGCGTGGAGGCGACGTTATCTACGACAAATTAGAAAATACAGAGAAGAAGGAAAAAAGGTATATTTCTTAGACGAGACTTAGGTTAATGCTGGCCATACAGTAAGCAAAGTATGGAAAGATACAACCATCTTGACTCCGAGGCAAGCGTTTGTTAATGGATTAACAACGGGGTTACGGGATCCATCGGGAAAAGGAAAACGCCTTATCGTTCTCCACATTGCTTCCGAGGACGGTTTTGTTGATGATGGTTTGAGGTTGTTCGAGTCCAAGAATCTGGCGATTATCATGAAGAAATGATAGCAGATGTTTTTGAAGAATGGTTTCGCAACCTTTTTGGACATTTACACAAAAACGTTGTTATAGTGTTAGATAACGCTTCCTATCATTGCAGAAAGATCGATAAAAATCCAAATTCAGGATAAAAAAAGCTGACATTCAGGCATGGCTAACCAGCAAATCTGATTACGAATCAGCAGCTATAATCTAAGACGTACTTCTCGACCTTGTCAGTAAAGCTGTTATTACCCAGGTCAATTATTAAACGAACAACTAAATGTATACGATTCACTACCGTCAATTGATAAGTTCTTTACTACCCCCCCCCAACCCCGACTTTCTTACTAACATGTTTAAAAACATTGTAAGAAAATTTGGTTTAAATACTCAACCCGATGAAGACAACATATTGTCGAAACAATTGTCATTTTAATTAATATAGTGAAACTTTAAAAATAGTGTTTCTTTTATTTCTACTCATTTAACGATGTGTAAATCGAACCACCCCTCCGTACAGTCAAAGCTACTCTTTAGTAGCTCTCGCTAGTAAAGGGTAGACACATGATAACATTGCGCTTATAGTACTTGTACGGCATACTAGGTCATGCAGGGCAATCACTACATCGAACCTCCCCCCCCCCCCTCATAGAGGAAAATCCACAATACAACAGCGTCTTTGACTTTTCACCGACTTTACTAAAAAATAAAACATGTAATATATTTTGGGCTTAAATTACACTTTAATATGTATATATTATAACATTTAACTGTATGTAGAACCACACCTTTATATATAGAAAAAGCGTCCCTAAGAAAAAGGGAAAAAGCAACGTCTTTCATTCCATCCCCAAGGGTAAGGGCGGACTGCTTGAGCTTTCCATCCCTCTTTAGCCGCAGTGATGGATTCTCAACATACATACATTAACTATGTATACATGGGACTAAGGATGGGTGCGGTCAGGATCGGATCGGAAGGAACTGAGTTAGGGTTCTGAGAGCGAAAATACTACCCCAGCATTCGCCTAAGTAGCCACATATACAATAATCATGCCGCCACATGTGTGTGAGGAAAACCCCCTGAAAAAACCTCTTACAAGGTAGCCGGTAACAGGAATCGAATCCATTACCTCCCGAATGTTAAGCAGGTCGTGTCACCACTACTCTACTAGCTCGGTTAACTGTATATACACTGAACCACACCTTTATATAGAAAAAGAATCACTATGAAAAAGAGAAAAATCAACGTGTTTCATTTCATCCCCAAAGGTAAGGCCGACTACTTGAGCTTTCTATGTTCCTTTAGTCGCAGTAATGGATTCTCAACATGCATACATTAACTATGTATAATGATGGGGCTAAGGATGGGTGCGGTCGGGATCGGATCGGGAGGGACGGAGTTAGGGTTCTAAGGGTGAAGTTACTACTCCAGCATTCTTTGTTTGACTTTTCACCGACTTTACTAAAAATTACGCTTTAATAGTTATATGTTACTGTGAAACTCAGAAATTTGGTTAATGTCGATATTCTCTGGTGAATGTCAGCATTCTCCAAGGTGCTTCGCGTATGCCTAACACCACTGTTTTTAACTTAGACCGTCGAATGTCGACATTTACCGTGGACTGGTGGTGTATGTTGAAAAAAAAACATTTTTTAAAATTTAAAAACACATTTTTATCATATTTTTTTAAAAATAGAACATATAGGAGAAATTTTCCAATAAACATAATTAAATTATTATTAAGTTAAAATAAACAGGACATTCCAAATCACGAAACAAAAGAATATAATATAATCTAAAAAAGACACAAGAAAAATGTATGTGATTAACTTATAGAATCTTATCTTATCATCTGATCAACTTTTGCGCAAGACTGACAAAATACCAACGCACTTCGGGCTGGTGTTCAGAAGCATGTTAAGACCTGTCGTTTTCGACCCTCACCGAAGCTCGTTTGTGTTTGTCCACAAATACCGGCGAAAGTCCGAAAGCATTTGGTAATTGTTGGCGAATGTTGACAATCACTAATTTCGGCCTCCCACGGTAACATATACATTAATAATATTTAATAACATTTATAAATATGTACATGAACCACCCCTCCACATAGTAAAAGCGTCTCTGCGACACTGTTTCTTTATGTTTGACTTACTACTAAAAATAAAAAATATGTAAAAAAATATTTTTAGCATAAATTACACTTTAATATGTATACATCAATAATTCTAAATAATAGTTAACGATATCTACATCAAGCCCCCCTTCATAGCAAAAATTTCAATACATTTTTTGAGCTTAATGTTGAAAAGAATTAGTTTTACACATTTTTCGAAAGCTGAGGACAAATGGAATCAAATTGTGAAAAAGTATACAGGGTGTCCTATTTAAAAAAAGGGAAATTTGTGTTATTGTGAAGAAACGGAAATAATTAGAGAAAAGTTACGTACGCCACTTGATTCTACGTAAAACTCTGTTTCAGTATCATTTCTGAAATTATTTCTATGTTACCTGCTAACATAGATAACAGGGGGTCACAAAATGCCAAATTTAAAAAATCGTCCTGTTTATCCGGAACGAAGCGTGCCATAGAAATTTTATTTAATCCATCTTTTGGTTTATAAAAAAGTAGCACAAGAACGCGAAAGCCACAACTTCCTACCTCAAGCCGTTCTTGAGATACCCCGCAAAATCATCGAAATCGGGACACATGGTACAGCGAACTAGCACTCAGTACAGAAACTAATCTCGGTTTACTGCAGTGGCCATTAATAAACACAAATTAAAATATCTTATAAAAAAATTCACAATGGCAAGCTGTAACGCACACTATCAAACCTTGCGTAAGGCTGAGAAAACACCAACGCACTTCGGGTTGGTGCTGGACAACGGCAGAAGCATGTTAAAGACCTGGCGTTTTCGACTCTCTCCGGAGCTCATTTGTGTTTGTCGACAAATACCAGTGACAGTTCAAAAGTATAATAAAATTAAAAATTGTTCTTCACCGATGCGTTTGGTATTTATCGACAATCACCCGCGAATGTTGACAATCAGTATTTCGGTCTCTGACGTTTACATGTATATGTTTAATTTAACGATATGTACACTGTGTCCTATTTTGATTGAAATTGTAGGGTATCTCGTTTGCGAGCGAAGATAGAAAGATGCGTATTTCGCGACCCTGTTCTACTTTTTCGTGAATCGAAAGATGACACAAACAGAATTGTCATAGTGCTATTAGTATTTGAGATACAGTACGAAATTCAAAGTTTGCACATTTTAAGCACCCTTCGTAACTGCTATACCTTGTAATTTATCGAAATGGTGAAAATCGGGTTTCATACAGAATTTTCCGCAGAGTTTAGTGGCGTGCATAGTTTTCCCCACAGTCAGTTTCTTCGCAATAAACCAAAGTTTTTTTTTAATGGAACACCCTGTATATTTTTTTATTATATAGTAGAGCTTCTCTCAACTTTCAAAAAATATATATTGTGTGGCACTTCTTTTACTTTATTAACCTCAAAAATGAATGTTACGTTAATTTCACATTTTGATGATATAGTTGGCCATGAAACCTATAAACTCAGTATAAACGCTTATTTTCTTGAATGTCCAAGTATTAAAAATGGGCTACTAGATTCTTACTAGAACTATGTAAATACGCGATTATAATAAATCTAAAATGCTGAAATGCAAAAATAATAACAAAAATTATGCAAATTAAGTACAATAGTTTTTGAACCGTATTCAAACTGGCAAATTTTTTTTTAATTGTGTAAAATGCATATCTGACCTGTCAAATCTGATTAAAATATTTTTGTGCAACAGCCGTATTGTTTGTTCATTGTGCAAAATATGGCACGAAATCAAAATTTTGAAAACTGATTTGCTGATTTGCTTTGGTCAGAGTAATGAAAACGCCGACGCGGCAATAATGCATTTTAACAGGTAAATGTAGTTTCCTTGGTATTAATTTTGATAATCTATGTAGGTTTCTAGAACGGAGACAACCTAGTAAAATCACGTTTTATAGATTAGAAAAAAATTTAATTAATTATGGATCATTTTCTAAACCCAGGTCAAAAAAATATAATAAAGAAAATCGAGAAAATGATGAGGTTACCGTTTCAGCCAGTGTGGGGGGTAATCTTATAAGTTCTTGCAGAACTATAGAAATTAGTATTAGAGTATCAAAAACAAGAATCTAAAGAATACTTTGCCACCATAAATATAAACCATATAAATTTAGGCTTGTTCAACATCTACATCCTGGCGACGCTAAACTTAATATTTAAGTTAATATTTTGTAATTGGTACTTGTTGTTAAATATAGTACCCAACTTGGGAAGAAATGTTATATGGTCAGACGAGGCACATTTTAGCAATTCAGGTGTTTTAAACAGGCACATTAGGATCAAAAATAAAATTTTTACATTTTCGAAGGGAACTTATCCGCTCCTAGATATTTGGACATTTTAGAAATGGTTGTGCCTGAACTATTAGATGACATTTCTTTAGCTCGCTTAAACCAAATTCATTTCCAACAGGATGGAGGCCCATCTCACAATGTGCAAATTATACGCCCGTTTTTGGAAAACAATTTTGGTAATAGAGGGATTGGCACTAATGGGCCGATAAGATGGCCTCGTATGTCTCCGGATTTGTCAGTCTTGGATTTCTTTTTATGGGAAATAAAATAATAAATAAAATATACCAAACTCAATATGATAACATTCAACGTTTCACAGATGCAGTTAGAGAAGATCACCGTGCTTAATGCTATAGAGCGAATCGGAAGAGTGTGTGAAGCATGTATTGTAAGACAGAATGGTCAACAGTAATTTATATTAGGCTTGTAAAGTTGTAGGTATTATGTTTAGTTTTCAATTTTGTGTTTTTGCATAAAACGTCCTAACCCTTAACCTTGTTTTCTCATGGCCAACTATATCATCAAAATGTTAAATTAACGTAATATACATTTTTGAGGTTAATAGTGCAAAAAAAGTGCCACACAATATATATATATATATATATATATATATATATATATAGGGTGTTCCGTTTAAAGAAACAAAATTTTGGTTTATTGCGAAGAAACTGACTTTTTGTGGGTGAAACTATGCACGCCACTAAAATCTATGTATGAAACTTACTTTTCACCAAATTTTGAATTTTGCCCTGCATCTCAAATACTAATAGGACTATGACAGTTCTGTTTGTGGCATCTTTCGTTTTACGAAAAAGTAGAATAGAGTCGCGAAAACCGCATCTTTCTATCTTTGCTCGCAAACGAGATACCCTACAATTTCAACCAAAATGGGACACAGTGTACATCGAACTTCCACTGAGTAGAGAAAAAGCGTCTACTACAACTCCATATCTACATGGTTAACTTTACAATGACAACTAAAAAACTAGATGAATGCTAGTGCATTACAGGACTTTCTGGCAAAATACTAAAAAATATATGGGGTATTTTTAATTCTTTGAAATATTCAGCTGTTTTCGAAATGTTTAATGAAAACCAAAAACTGACCCTAACAAACCTCCCTACTCTGAGACATTCAGACATCATGGCCGATCTTGACGAAACTTGGCCAAAAGTTATAATAAGTCGATTTAGCGATAGTGAAAAAAAAGTCGATTGCATTACCTTCTATACCAACATACGGGTATGGAAAAACATTATTGCCGATCTGACCACAAAACACACTTTAGAATTGTTTCTATAAAGCAATATATGCGTTAATTTAATTTGGTACCGTTAACAGTTGATAGATGGCAATTTTAAACAATAAATGTAAATATAGTGTACATATTGTGAATGCACCATTCATAATCTTAACCTTACATTTTACCGCACTTTGAAGAAACAGTCTTTTTCAAGAGTAACACGCTCGCTCGTATTATACACTTGATAAGTAAGTAAATGTAAATATTTAAGTTGCATTTGTTTTTACAGTATTTTTCTAGACATGGAAGTAACACGAAAGCGAAAGGGTTGTGTTAAATTTATGTTTAATTGCTGGTATTACAGTTCATCTTCTAAAGTGTGTGTTTTGTGCGGTCTGACTTATAATAAGCTAGAAAAAAACCCATTAAGAATTATATGAGTGTGAGAGAGACATAACTTTACCGATGTTGCCACTTGCAGATATCTGCATGTAGGCACAAACTATGAACTACTTAAGTCTCCTTCAATCTAGCTTCAACATTTCTAACGAAACCAATGCAATTAAGATGATGTTGAAAAGTCGCGTGTTCTTTGAAACTATTAAGTAAATACTTTACACAAACATTAAATGATAATACCTCAAACATCGAAGGTTATTGTAATTGCGAATTTATAACATGTCCTCCTACCCGTCACTTTTCTCATACCACATTGAGTCATCAGATTCTCTAACGGGCATCCGATCGTCTGAACTGGAATCAGAAGATTCAGGTTCCTCAATTTTAGGTTTTTTACTTTTCTGCTTCTAAAATTTTCTTCTTAGTTTCTCTTAACTTTTTCCTTTCTTCCTTTAATTTTTCGGCTTAAAATTTTTTCATTTCTTTCTTTTTATAGCACTCTAACATCTGTGGGAATGTCACAACCGCTGGCAATTTCTCTTTTCTTCCTTTTGATTGGAGACACTCAGCACGCGTTTAAATGGAGATGGTATTAGATCTTGCTCTGAAGTTAAAGGCGTTTGATTATCTTCTAAAGATACTGATACATTCTTCTTTAAGGGTATCGTTTGCTCCGAATCTGTGCCATTTTGTCTGTGTTATATCAGTTCTTTTTCTTGTGGATCTGGAATTTGTAAAGGGATCAATTCTATTTTGTCTAAAACCGTCTCTTCTTATAGACGCATGCATCATTCTCTTGTGCATTTATTGTCACTGCTGCTTCTTCTGATTCTATTATTGGCTTTATTGGATGTTCTTCTTGCCTGATGTTTATTTCTTCCAGTATTGTATCTTCCAAAGGTTGTATAAAGTATGATCCTCCACAGGTCCTTTCCAGTTTCCTTCATTCTGATAAAATGTATTTATTTTCTCTTTGCCAATCGTTTTTTCTAGTGTGGATAGAAATATCTTGTCTTCTTTGTTGTGCTTATTGTGGGCGGATGCTGTGGTTGTGTGCGCTTCTTTCACTTTTACCTGACTCGGATTCGATGGCAATAAACCGCACTTTATGAATCCGTTTTGAACTGTAGTTGGTGTTAGCTTTTTTAGCGTAGATTTCAACAATGGCGCAAAATCATGCTTTTTCAACTGGGCTCCGTTATTTTGCATTCGCCATTCCTGAACATTCTGGCACCACATGGATTTAAACGAATGGAAAACGGCTACATCCATTGGTTGGAGTATGTGGGTAGCATTAGGATAGAAAGCTACAAGTTCTATATCATGTTCTTTGCAAAATTTACTAAGTGGCATGGATATGTGAGATATGTGACCATCCATAAAGAAAATGATGGGAAATGAAATTTCTTGGCTGTTTACCCACGGATAAAAGATGTTAGTCATGTATTCATAAAAAAGCTCATGGGTCATCCATCCGTTTTCACTTTTCCCAAGGGTCCAATTTGAAGGAAAACTTTCAGCTATTATCTGTGGTATCCTGTTATATCGGTATACTACCATACGCGGCGGTATTTCGCCATCAGCGTTTGCTAAGGCCGTTAAATTAAATTTCACATTATTCCCCACCGTAGTATACACTGTTTTACACCCTTTTTCTGCTAAAACTTTTCCTGGTTTCGGATTTAAAAAAATGCCGTTTCATCAGTGTTAAAAACTCGCCGATGATCTTCTAAAATTTCTAATAGAGAACAATCTTTCAGGTAATTTTCGACCTCTTTGAATCAATTGTTAATATTTTCTTGGTTAACAGTTCGCCGCATCGCAGTTAGGTTTTGACTCACGCGGAAACTTATTCCACGGTGCCCTGTCAAAAAAAGAGATAACCACTTTTTCATTTTCACCAAATTTCAGTTTCAGTTCTTTGGCTAACTTGCCTACACTGTTCAAAAATGTTTCCTTGCTGAGGGGAGAACCAGTTTTTGCCATATGCCTTACTCATTCAATAAGATAGTCTTCCTGTTCGGGCGAAAAAACACTTGCAGCTCCCATTTTCACTTTAATTGGCACATTGCCTATATGTTTATCCATTAAAGTTACCATTCCTCTATTTACATCCTCAATTGCTGCCAACATAACTGCATCGGAATAATTGCGCAGTCTTTTTGGTGGAATTTCTGCAAAAAGACTACTTCCAATTGTCGACACTCCAATGTTCCAATATTCGACACCAGTGTCGAAGATTGGAACGCCACAATATAAATTAAAGTCTTTGGTAGCAATAGAATTCATACAATTAGCTCATTACTTCACACATGTAAAATAAAAATTTTGACATGTTTCCTAAAGTCGACACCTCTGTCGAGATAAGGAACATCATGATTTGCTATACCCAAAAGTCTACACCCACACTATGCCCGTATTTTGATTAAATAAACGCGAAAACATACATATATTGAAGTAATAATCTACCAATCGTAAATCAAACTCTTCATTTCCTGAACTTATACAAATAATAATAATAACCTTTAAAAAAACGATTCTAACTACTCGCTTCTTACTTATTTGCTTAAGTATCACTACAAAACTACGTGTTCAGATGCACAGCTATTAAAATTATGACCATAAACGGATTGGCGTGTTTTCTAACGGTACACGAAGCGTCTCCGATATTTCGCGAATATGCCTGAATGTTATTGCCAGAGCGGGAACGTTTAAATATTCACCCTTTCCTTGTTTTTACAGTTTAAATTCGGACGTGTCGACAATTGAAACAGTGTCGACCATTGGTGCGTTTACCTTATTGCACGGGAAATTAGTTTCTGCTAAACTACACAAGGCAATTTCTTGGAGTTCGCGCTCTTCATTCAAGTTACGACCAGGATACTCACCATCATTACCATCAATGCTACTGCATTTTCTACAATTATTTAAACATCCACATCTTTCAAATTTACAAACAGTACGCATAATCGTACTTTCTGATGGAATTGGCCTGTTTACAAAGGAAAAAACAAACCTGCCCATTATTTCTTATGCAGTGCTTCCTGAATAATACCACTTCATAATCTATTTTTTCTTCAGTGGAATACATGAGTATTGTGCCGGACTTGCAAAAACACTGATTTTCAATTCTCGTTGACAGTAGCCATTAAATGTGTCATTGATACTAGCGTACTCAAAAGACGAATGTATGGCATCAGCGCTTTTAGTTTGTTGTGTATTCTACCTCACTTAGCACGTGAACTGATTGTACTGTCTTTGTTTTACTTATTATAAGTCAGACCCACAATAATATTTTTCCGTACCATATATATATATATATATATATATATATATATATATATATATATATATATATATATATATATATGGTTGAAGTTAAAATAGATATCTCGCTTATCTTTCAAGATAACTATGGACTGTTTCATATCATTTTAAAGCAAATTTCGCTCCCTTTCAAATAAAGTAATAATAAGTGTATGTTATAACAGCTGAAGAAAATGGTTATTTTATACCTTAGTATAGACTATATTTTAACTAATTTTAATAGTTGCGTTTTGGATAAAAATGTGATATTTAATGGTCTTTCTGACCACTCTGCCCAAAAATTAAATTTTTAAACACGTTGGTTGTAGGTAAATACAAACTATCAAGGTAAATCCTTTTCTAAACAGAACATTAACTCCCTTATTTCGTATGTAAAAGACATTAATTGGAATAACCAACATAAAGTAAGTGATGTTAATAAAGACTTTCTTGATTTTATAAACAATATTGTCAGGTCTAACTGTTGCACCAAACCTTGGATTACTGCTGGTTTAAAAATATCGTCTACTAAACTAAAGAATCTTTTTATTCAATTGAAAGAGGGGTTTGTGTCACAAGCGTTTTACAAAAAATATAGGCACATTTACAGAAGTGTTCTAATGTTAGCAAAAAGGATGTACTTTGATAATAAACTTAAGAATGCGAACTATAAAACAAAAACCGCATGGCCAATAATTAATACTTAAAACCTTAAAAATTAATAAAAACAGGTCTACTGTAACAAATCTCTTCATAATCAAAAATGTAGAGGTTAAGGATCCATTGATCATTGTAAATGTACTTCATAAATATTTCCAACATGATGAATCTTAACACAATTCATACTAATAACTTATATATTACAGATAAACACTTGATAATACTATGTATTTGTCACCTGTCCGTAAAAATGAATTATCATCTATAGTGGCGCCGGGGAGAGGTGTCTCATGGCGGACTCGAGAATGGGGATATAATTATTACTGTGAAATGCATCTGTTTCCCTTCATCCTAGTGCGGAGTTCCCACTTAAAGAAAAACGGGTTATAATTTATACGTCTGCTATATATTTTAAATGAAGGACTTAAAAACGCATGTCGATTCTATAGTCAAAGCGCATGACGCTGTTAGGTGTCTTCTTGGATATTTAACCTCAAATTATTTTTCGTATTTCGTTTCGTATAATCGCATCGTGTTTTGTAGTTATAATCATTTATCTTTCGCTTCGTAATTTATTAGTTTCCATCACATTTGTAAATAATAGTTTTTTTTCAAAACTATTATTATTAATATTCACTATTACGAGGTAAGTTTATAATGCAAAATGTATTTCCAAATGATTTAATGCATTTATTTATTTTGCAGCAAATAATGATGTCATTAAAAGGTAAATCTTTGAAAAGCCAAACTCAAGTAATGTTAATGAATATACTGCATTATTTCGAGATGGAACACGATAACGGGGGGCCAAGTTTACCTTTAACTTCCATTATCCAGGTACGCTAATAATATTCACTATTTAAATTTATATTTATGTAATATTATGTTGCAACGAACTGCTCTCGCATGCGGCATTTCCGAGAAAACCGTAACTCGGACAAAATCAAGAATGTCTCTCGCTTTAGAATCTGGGAAATCGGCGCCGGATTCACCGCAAAATCATAGACTGCGTTTGAAGTCGAAGTCAGAGGATGTCGACGAATACGTGAAAGACGTTTTGAAACGAAACGAAAAAATTATTGTTGAAATGGAGTTGATCACAGTTTAATTTTAGGCTCACATATTGCTATTGAAAAACTCCAAACTGAACTTAAAGAAGATAAAATATTTACCTTCAGTAAAACGAGTTTGAAACAATTGTTACACAAAATTGGTTTTGAATTCAAAGTTGACGATGGAAGAAGGCGTTTAATGGAGCATGTTCATATTGCTGGTGCTCAAGCAACATTTTTGCGAAAATATTTTGCTAATAAAAGTTGTGAAATTAGTTACAGATCTGTTTTTTTAGATGAGACGTGGATTTTTAGTCGAGTAAGCGTTCGAAAATCATGGCATGATAATGATTTGAAAAGCACAAAAAACAAACCGGTGGGAGAAGGGAAACGGTAATTAAAATAGTCCGATTTGTCAAAAATATTTTTAACCGAATAAATTTTAGTTTTATCGTACTGAGTGCTGGCAACAAACATGGTTTTATGCCTAATCCATCATTGGTATTTTCCAGTAAAAGTAAGACAGCAAACTACCACGATAATATGAACACCGATTTATTTCAAAATGGTTTCAAGAACAGCTTTTACCAAATTTAGAAAACCAAGTTTGATAATTCTTGACAATGCCGGTTATCATTCTACATTAGTAGAAAATTACCTTCAAGTAGTTGGAAAAAGAAGATCTTCAATTTTTAAGAAAACACAACATTCCTCATTCGAATGATATGCTGAACGTGGAATTATTACAAATTGCCAAGGATTTACAAGTTCCAAAAATATATGCAATTGATGAAATCGCTCATCAATGAAGACATCAAATTTTACGTTTACCTCCGTATCACTACCAATTCAACCCTATCGAGTTAATATGGGCAAATTGTAAACAGTATTACAACAAAAACGTTGGAAGACAGGGCTTCAGGGACGAAAATGTTTTATCGCTATGGAAGGATTCATTAAACTAAGTAACTAGGGAACTGTGGCAAAAGTGTATTTTACATGCTGAAAAAGAAATGAGCCAGTGGTGGGGCGTTCAAAAAAGAGCTGGGGAAATGGTAAAACCTCTAGTAATTAATGTCGAAGAGTCGAGTGAAGATGATAGTGAAAGTGAAGGTGACGACTCTTAATTATAAGATGTCCAATATTTGAATTTAAAGCAACTTTACTTTACTTATATATATATATATATATATATATATATATATATTGAGATGTTCAGAAAGAAGTAAAGAAGGATCGGACAGTTTAAATAGTAATTTTGTTATAAAAGGGCGATTTCAAGCTCGATACATGTGCGAGACATTGTTTGATAGAAATCTGGTTCACGATAGGTTTAAAGTAGATTTGTTTTGTACAAAATAGTCTGAATATTATTTATACAATTTGATTTCATCATAAAAGCATTGTGCTACCAACAAAATGTCAAGAATGTTAAATACACTTATTTTCGTAAAGTCAATTTAGTATTTCCTTTATATTTCAATAAAAATCAATTTTTCGAGGGTATTTTGGCAAGTGAACATTTTACAGGTGTTTAAACATAAATTGTATAGCTAGGATTATATTAGGATATTGTGTAAATAGTTTTAGAATGCAGGAAATGTGAAATATTCATAAAAGGGTTATAATATGGACATATTAGACATATTTCTCACATATTTTTGGATGCAACTCTGTGACAAACATAGTGATACAAGTTTCATAGCAAGAGCAATGCATAGAACAGTTTAACATAAAGACATTCACAGTTTTATACATTTTATAGTGAAAATTTCAGTATGTGTGTTAGACGATGTGACTTTTTAATGCAACACTATATGACACAATGCATGTGAAATGAACAGTAAATATAATAAAGACAAGTATTACAAACCTCTAGCATAACATTTTGAGTGATAAAACGTTTTTAAATATGTTATTTGCAATTTTAGATTTAAATTTGGTTATGTTGTAATTTCTAGGTTTTTGCACAAATTTATAGTTTTTTATATTATTAGGCTTAAATTATGTTCTTAAAGTAATTAATAGGAGTTCTTTCTCAGTATCTCATAGTTTTTAAAAGGATACAATGTATTTCACCGCAAAATTTTGTGAAATATGAGGTGAATTTAGAATATTTTTACATACACATAAAATTTCTTTAAATTCGAGATTTCAAACTCTAAAAGTGTGTGTTCCTATGTAAAATTTTCCCAGGATTCCGTTTATGTAATTAGATTAAGTGTAGCTTGTAAGTTTAGGTAGTTATAAGCAAATTCAAGTTAGATTAGGTGATTTCGCATATTATTTTAAGGAACCATATCTTGTTGGGTGTCTTTTTATTCGAAATTTTATGTAGTTTTCATTTCTGTCGTTAGTTTTTAAATCCGTTAATATATAAGAAAGTTATGGCCAAATTTCTATTTTAGTCAAAATTTTAAAATGTTTCAACCAATCAGAGCCTTAGTTACATAGGTAGAATTGCTGAAAAAAAATTGAAGTTTTAGTAACAACCAAAAAGGTATAAAAGGAATTGCCCTGGAAGTGGTGAGCTCTCTATAATTTGTTCAAATTTTAAAAAAAGGTTAAAGCAGTGTCGTGTATTTGTGTAATAAGTAAGTTTTCATAACCTAATTTAATTATCGGAAAGAAAGTTATAAATAACGAAGAGAATATTATAGAGCAATTGTTTTTATACCGGCATTAAATTAAATAGTTCGGTCTCCGATACTTGTTAGTTTTCGGAAAATATTTTTACGATTTAATTTGTGTTACGATTTTGTTAAAAGTTTTCATTTTATAAAACTTGATTTGATTCCGTTCTACCAAATTAAAATCATATTTATTTGGTTATTGGTGTTTTATTTCTTGGTACAAATCTCTTTTAAATAATTTATATTTGATCCGGCATCTAAAATAAAAGTGAAATAATAACAAATTTTGGACAACATTTAAACGCTTTATAAACGATACCACTCAGTAAGCTTTAATTTATTTAAATAAAAAAATTTTACCAAGGTAAAATTAGTGACTGGAGTGTTGCCGAATTGGAAGGAAACATTACTAGTTTTGGAAGTTGGTGTCATCGACAACCCGAGTACCAGTCAGCAGCAAATGGGTGTATGGTAACAGCGAGAATCAAGTGGAAAATGCCTGCATCAAATTGGAACAACTTGAAGACATCAATTTGCATTGGGAACAGTATATTCTTTATAACCCTATTTATTGTGTACATTGTTGTGTTAAATTTCCTGCACATTATTATTTATTAGGTATATGTATTGGTGTAGAATTTCAAACAATACTTGTATAAACACCTGTAAAGGAAACAAAATTTTAAATTATTTTCATATTCTAAATTTAATTGTGGACGTAAACAGTAAATTTGCAAATCATTATTTGACAATTTTGACATTGTTAACTTCATTCAATAACGTTACAACGCATGCGTTGGAAGTGTAAATTATATTCAGACTCATTCCTTATACATATATGATAATTTTATAAAGTGTAAATCATATAATTACATCCAGAATAAATTTAATTTCCCACTAAATACTTGATCCCTATCCCCAAATTGAGATTGAGCTAGTTCGGTGCACATTTAATCATTAAATATATAATAACATCTCAAAATTAAATTTATTTTCCTAAATAATTGATCCCTATCCCCACAATTTCATTATTATATCCCATATAACTACATATAATTTAATTTAAAACCCTCATCTTAATTAAATATATCGCCATTAAATATTATATATATATATATATATATATATATATATATATATATATATATATATATATATATATTATAGGTAGCACACTACGAAAATTTGATGAATACATTGTAAATATTCCGATTAAAATTGTTGTCGCGATAGCAAAAGATAATTACTAAAAGTTATTATATAATAATCGTTATGTGAGAACGGTTTGTATTTCTTTTTTGGAAGACATATTTGATAGGATTTTAACTAAGGGTAGCCCGCAACCAGATGTTTTAAGTTGAAGGTGCAGGCTCAACTCCATTTACCGAAAGGGCAAGACAAATTGCTAACGATGTTTATAAATGCGTTTTGAAAATAAAAATGTCAGTATTATAAAAAAAAGATTACACCGCTGTCAAAGTAAAATTTGTTCATGGGTTGAAATGTGATATTTTAAATACAGAATTTCTACGGTTGATTGCACATGTTAATTAGAAATAATGTTTCTTTTCATAATTAAAGGCAAAAGCGTTCACACGAAATAGTTTTATTGCTTTTGTTATTTGATATGGAAAATAGTGGGTGATGAAGGAATAAAAACGGTTGTTGTGCTTAGAATAGGGGAGTTGCATTTGAATTTTCAAGGTGCGTTGTTAAGATTTGACATCGATTTTGTGTTTGTTTAATTAGATCTTCTTTTCTTTTTTTTGTGTTAATCGATAAATCCGAGTATTTAAACATTTGTGCTGGTGAAAGCTTAAAAGGATAACGTACATTGATAATGTAAGTAAAAGAAAAGATTTTACGGTTTGTGAAATTACACAGAAAAGGTCATTCTACCTACTCATTTAAATGGTTAAAACCAAACTGAAACCCTGACTTGCAAAGCTGTTGTTTTCATTGAAATTATGCAGGCACAGAGAAGCTCGCTCTCTTTTCTTTCTTTTTTTTTGCGTATTGATAATTCTAACCTGTATTTATAGTGATAAAGACACAAACGATCATAGGTATAAAGTCAGAAAGCTGATCCTAATGATCTAGTTATATATATATATATATATATATATATATATATATATATCTATCCAAATGTCTCTCTTGTTACCGTTATATGTCTATATGTCTATATTTTTGTGTTTTGTTTTATGCCTAAGAAAAATTGAGAGTTTTATTATCTTGCATTTGTAATAATACCTACTAATCATGTAGGTGAATCGGTGTTTTGTAAGGCTTGGTGTCAGACGTTATACTTTGTCTCCACTGCGTATTTAATGCGGTTGCACGAATGGTTTTTCTGTGTACTCAATTATATCATTTACTGTTATTACCCATGTGTATTCTTTGTTGTGAGCGTATCCACAAATTTGTAGTTGTAACGTACTTGCCCTTACATTTTATCTACTTAAATAATCTGTAACCTGTTTAATTTTCTGTTGTTAATTTTTTTTATGTATGTTGAATTTGTAATATGTATTACTAGGGTGCTTAATGTATTTGGGTGTTAAAAACCGCCATGATTGGTTAAACAAAAGGGCCACATGGTCGGGATAACCCTCTTCCCTTTTTTTTTGGTGATTGATTGACGATCTTATTGTGGATACGATCACACTGTTTTTGTTTATTGCCTTTATGTGTAGTTATTGAAATTTCTTTGAATTTTATTTTGGTGATATTTAAATTTTGTAGGGTACGCCCTTTTAACTTGATTTAATGATGTCCTTTGTTTTTTTTGTGTTCTGTTTATGTCCGGTTGTACCATACCCTGTATAATGCTTTATATGTAATTATGTACCTAAAAGCAAACAGAATTGGTTCCAAAAGGGATCCCTGTTTGTTACTTATTACCTGTTTATTGTGCTTAAATTTGAACACCATTTGTAGACATGATTTTATGTTTATTTATAACTAAACTTCGTTTTATGCAATGTTATAGATTTTGTACGCCTTTAATACCGATAGAGTAGCGTTGATACATCTTTAATCCTTTGATTGCGATTTACTAGTGTTATCTGATTTTGGTTTTTCTTTGTGTGATTATTATTGGAATAAAGGGAGTTTTCTTGGTGATTCTTTTTCCTCCCGATGTAAATAGGATGACGAGCGAATCATCAGGTAGCGCAACTCGTTCATCTTAATTGTAGTTTTGTTTCATTTAATTACCTTGCCACCTTATGCAATAAATTAACCTTATCCGACCCTATCTCATGCACATTACACAACGTAGGTTATTTACCCCTAGACGATCACTGTTTTTTTAATCAGGTTAGAATTTTGCGAGTTCTACATCAGATTTGTAAATCAACTCTGATTATTTAATCACGGCCAGTAAGGGAGATTTGAGTAAGCCTAGCATTAGCCGGAGTAGCATTATTCTCAGTGACATCAATTTAAACAATTAGTAATAGCATCTTATAAGTCAAATTAAGATGCATCCCTTAGCTATTGTTTTGTCCCTTGAATTTGCATTAATGCGGACAAGTTCAAAGTACACGTTTCATGTTAGGGTACATCTGTTACGACAATATTATATATATATATATATATATATATATATATATATATATATATATATTGACAAACCGTAAACTGAGATTTTTTAAATCGGTTATATTATTAACTAATAATAAATCTCATTTTTAACATCCAGTACAGTGTATTTATTTATGACAAAATCGGTTATGCATATGTGGCTTCGATAACCAAATTACACTTGACTCTTTTGACGGAGTGAGATCTGTCGGTTTAAAACGATTCTACGCTATTAACCAAAATTTTCGCACTTCATTCGGGTACTACCTATTGCTAGCTAATTCGTTTCTTATTGAAAATTATTGATATAATTAATTTTGTTGGCCCGGTCTCGGTTCTGATAATCGTTTACCGTTGTACAATATATTTTTATCATACGACTACCCACACTCGGTGAACTTTACATGCCAGAATAAGTGCGAACAGACCTTAAACGAAATTCGACTTTATTTATACGAGTGGATGGGGATTTTTAAGACCTTTAGGATGCTAGATCCCGAGATATTCAAAAAATAATTTTATTTAAATTTGACAACGCGGCTTAAATTTAAAAATAACCTAGAAACATTGACGATGTTTTGTTGGTACTCAAAATTACTAACTATATGAACCAATAACGACATACGTTTTTAAGATCTTTAATCATGCTTTACTAAACTATGAGTCATAAGACACCTCTCGCCGGCCCGACTATACTGTAATATCCCTACTATCGGTTTCAAAAGCAAGATAGCTTATTTTTGTCTTAAAATGCGCGAACATTTAAATAGTGACATATCAAAGTAATATAAAGGTAACTGCAATTTCAAATTTTGATAAAATATTTAAGTTTTGATAAAAAATGACGTGTTCTCGATACGTGCAAACTTCGCTCTAAATGCAAATATTTTCGTTTTAAGTGGACCGACGTGTAGGTTTTAATTGTTGTTTAACGTTCCGTATTAAAGTACACTCATTTATTATGTAGATTAATCCCAATTAATAAAGAATTAAATTCTCAGACGAAAGAGAGAGAGAGAGAGAACGGGCTACGTTGGACGAGCTTCCGATCAGCCAAAAAACAAATCTAACAGAATTTAATCAAGTTATGATGTAAGTGTAAAGTTGTGAAAAACTTCAATTTCAAAATGATAGAAGCATTCACAAATATAAACATACATCAAATAAAATAATCCAGTTAAATCTAACAAAGAGATATCTTTATCAATAAGTGCAAGTGTTATTAACAATGAAAAGCATAATGTAGAACGTTTTTTTATAATTTTTGTAATTTTAATCTTAATTTCAACTACTTATGTTAAATTATAATGCTGTGATAATTTAACATATAATTGGTAAAGCATTTACTTCAAGGTCTAGGAAAAAACACAGCAAAAAACCTAGACATATCAAAAGTCAAAATTAAAATCAAAATTAAGACGTATCATTATGCCCTTCTTTAATTATAAGATGGCAAAACCTATTTAAACGGAGATTTTCTTCTTGTCTATTAAAATTATTAGGGTGTTTATTATATATTTCAATAGCTTCAAACGAACATAATAATGAGTTTGTCTTGACGATATTTCCATATTGTCAAGTTGACTGTCATGGTTTAGATTATTCAAGGCATGGTCAGCCACAGCAGACTTTTCTGGTTGACCTAATCTACAGAATCTCATATGTTCTTTACGTCTTGTATCAAAGCTACGTTTTGTGGTTGCAATGTATAACTTTCCACATGAACAAGATAACTTATACGCTCCAGAAGATGATAAAGGGTTTGACACATGTTTAGGTGATCTTAAATGTTCTTTAATTTTTCTTGTAGGTTTAAAAATAGTTCTAATGTCATATTTAATTACGATTTTTTCAATTCTATCTGTAACATTAACTATAAATGGAAGAAAAGCAGTACCAACATTAAGAACTAGTTTTTCTTTAAGGTTACGTCTAGAAAGTGTAATAACATTATTAATATCTGTAAGTGAATATCCATTATCTTGTAAGGGTTTTGTTAAATATTTATATTCATCGTTCAAAAATTCGGGGTCACCAATTCGTTTTGCTCGATCTACCAAAAGTTTAATGATACCAATTTTTTGTTGTGGATGGTGGTTGGATAAATTATGAAGGTATCTATCAGTGTGTGTCGGCTTTCTGTAAACCTTAAAAGATAGTGAATTATTATTTTTAGATATTAATATGTCAAGAAATGGTAAACTTCTACTAGTTTCTTTTTCCATGGTAAACCGAATACTAGGATGTATACCATTTATAAAAACCAAAATCTCATGCAGTGCCTCTTCTCCATGTCTCCAAATAACAAATGTGTCATCTACATATCTATACCAAACTGAAAGTTTTTTAGGTGTATTTTGTAACGCTAATGTTTCAAATGTTTCCATGTAAATATTGGCTATAACAGGACTATGGGGACTACCTATTACTACACCATCAATCTGTTCATACAATTTACTGTTCCACTGAAAATAAGTTAGTAGTAAGACGGTACTGTAAAAGAATGGTTATGTCCTTACATCATAACTTGATTAAACTTTGTTAAATGTGTTTTTTGTCTGACATTTTTCATTCCTAGCTTTCGCCGTTAGAGAGTGTTTTGATTTGTCGTCTTTAAGACAGTTTAACAATACTTAATTTTTAATGACCTAGTTATTCTTTACTAAAATTTAATTCTATAGTTGGTTTTAAACGTTTCTCAAACTGCAGTATTAATATAGTCGGGCCGGCGAGAAATGTCTTATGACTCATCTTTTAGTAAAAATTTTAAAAACGTAAGTATGTCGTTATTAGTTCATATAGTTAGTAATTTTGAATACCAACAAAACATCGTCAATGTTTCTATGTTATTTTCAAATTTAAGCCGCGCTGTCAAATTTAAATAAAATTATTGTTCGAATATCGATTTAGCATCCTAAAGGTCTTAAAAATCCCCATCCACTCGTATAAATAAAGTCGAATTTCGTTTAAGGTCTGCTCGCACTTATTCTGGTATGTAAAGTCCACCGAGTGTGGGTAGTCATATGATAAAAATATATTGTACAACTGTAAACGATTATCAGAACCGAGACCGGGTTAACAAAATTTCGTTTTGGATCTGTTTTACAAATTAATTATATCAATAATTTTCAATAAGAAACTAATTAGCTAGCAGTAGGCAGTACCCGAATGAAGTGCGAAAAGTTTGGTTAATTGCGGAGGATCGTTTTTAGCCGACAGATCTCACTGCGTCAAAAGAGTCAAGATTGTAATTTGGTTATCGAAGCCACTTATAAATAACCGATTTTGTCATAAATAAATACACTGTATTGGATGTTAAAAATGAGATTTATTATTAGTTAATAATGTAACCGATTTTACAGATCTCAGTTTAGTTTGTCAATATATACCGGATGTTTCTGAAATACTTCAACAAACTTATGGAGCTGATTCTTTATACAAAAATAAAGAAAAAAGTTCCTATAATCAAGGGTCCTAACTTAAACGGTTTGCTGTCTGTCTTTATGTTTGTGTTTTTTACAAAAATCTCTATAAATCTTGTTTCATGCGAGATAGAAACATCAAAATCGGTACAGTAGTGTGTCTTACTACTACAAAAGAGTGTTTAAAAGTTCAATATTAAATCTTATTACATTTCAAAATGGCAGCCATTTAAAAATTTTAATGTCAAATTGCATGAAAACTGTTACAAATTTCGAAAAAATACACATTACACAAAAAATGTTAAATTTAAAAAAAAATCAAACGACACCTCAATTTTAAAAATCGTGCATAAAATATCGGAGATATGAATTATTTACTGAATAACACGTATTTAACAATGCAGTATTTCAGAAAAAAATTATAATAATTATTAGCATATTCTAGCCTTATAAATGATGTAAAGCATTAAACACTGCAAAATGAAACTAAAAAAGTACAAAATTAGGTTATTATTTACAAGATTGATAAATTAAATTACAACTTAAGGTATTATTCGAGTGACTAACTTTTTCGGTTTACATTACAATAAATGCTCTATGTGCCTTCCATTTTCTCTGATACAAGCATCAGCTCGACGGGTCATGGACTCCCGGACTCTTTCAAAAATGCTGCAAGTATTCCTGATGGTTTGACAAGCATCAATGATACGCCGTAGAAGACCATCTCTTGGGTCAATTGGTCTGTCATATACTAAAAATTTTAAATGACCCCATACGTAAAAATCAATCGGATTTAAATCTGGCGACCGAGGGGGCCATGATATTGGTCCTCCTCTGCCTATCCATTGTCGTCCATAAGTTTCATCTAGGAACTGTCTTACATTTAATCGAAAATGTGGAGGAGCTCTATCATACATGAACCACATATTGCCATTAAGTCTGTCAGGTAACACAAATGGACCAATCAAACAGTCTGCTACAATACCGACCCAAACGTTTATCTTGAACTGTTGCTGATGTCTCCCTTGGTGAGTTGTGTGAGGGTTTTCATACGCCCATTGATTGTTGTTGTGGAGATTTACAATTCCATCTCTATTAAATGAGGCTTCATCAGTAAACAAGATTGACTGTAAGAAGAAATGGTTGTTAATCTCTTGGTATAGCCATCGGCAAAATTGCAATCGTAGTCGAAAGTCAGCAGGACCGAGAGCTTGTACACGCTGTAGGTGGTAAGGTACAACAATTGTTCGTGCAGCACTCGCCACACTGTCACGTGATCAACGTTAAGAATTGATCCTAACTGCCTGGTACTTACACCTGGATTTTCCTCCACTCGTATGATGTTTTCTTCTAAATTAGGAGTCCTAACTTGTCTTTGGACTCCTCGATCTCTAGTAGAGGGAAATAACGTACCATTCTCTCCAAGTCGTCGATAGACAGCAGCAAATGTTGAGTGGTACGATTGTTGTCCATCAGGGAAACATTCTTGATAAAGCCAGGATGCTAAATGACCATTGCCGTTAGCTTTACCGTAAATGAAAATCATTCTCGAGTCCGCCATGAGACACCTCTCCCGGCGCTACTTATATATATATATATATATATATATATATATATATATATATATATATATATATATATATATATATATATATATATACCTTCATAAATTATCCAACCACCATCCACGTCAAAAAATTGGTGTAATTAAGTCTTCAGTAGATCGGGCAAAACGAATTTTTGAAGGATGAATATAAATATTTAACAAAATCCTTACAAGATAATGGATATTCACTCACACATATTAATAATGTTATTACACCTTCTAGACGCAACCTTAAAGAAAAACCACTTCTCAATGTTGGTACTACTTTTCTTCCTGTTATAGTTAATATTGCAGATAGAATTGAAAAAATCCCAATTAAATATGGCATTAGAACTATTTTTAAACCTACAAGAAAAATTAAAAAAACATTTAAGGTCACCTAAACATGTGTCAAACCCTTTATCATCTTTCGGAGTGTATAAGTTATCTTGTTCATGTGGTAAATTATACATCGTAACCACAAAACGTAGCTTTGATACAAGACGTAAAGAACATATGAGATTTTGTAGATTAGGTCGACCAGAGAAGACCATGCCTTGAATAATCTAAATCATGACAGTTAACTTGACAATATGGAAATATCGTTAAGACAAACTAATTATTATGTTCATTTACAACGTGAAGCTATTGAAATATATAAACACCCTAATAATTTTAATAGACAAGAAGAAAATCTCCGTTTAAATAGGTTTTGGCATCTTATAATTAAAAAAAGGCATAAGGATACGTCTTAATTTTGATTTTAATTTTGACTTTTGGTATGTCTAGGTTTTTTTGGTGTGTTTTTTCCTAGACCTTGAAGTAAATGCTTTACCAATTATATGTTAAATTACCACAGCACTATAATTTAACATTAGTTGAAATTAAGATTAAAATTACAAAAATTATAAAAAACGTTCTGCATTATGCTTTTCATTGTTAATAACGCTTGCACTTATTGATAAAGATATCTCTTTGTTAGATTTAACTGGATTATTTTATTTGATGTCATGTTTATATATGTGTATGCTTCTATCATTTTGAAATTGAAGTTTTTCACAACGTTACACTTACATCATAATTTGATTAAATTTTGTTAAATGTTTTTTTTTGGCTGACATTTTTCATTATTAGCTTTCGCCGTTAGAGAGTGTTCTAATTTGTCATCTTTAAGACAGTTTAACAATATTTAATTTTTGATGACCTAGTTATTCTTTACTAAAATTTAATTCTACGGTTGGCTTTATATGTTTCCCAAACTGTTATGTTGATAGTAGGCTGATGTTTATGTTTTAATTTGTCAACTTTGACAAAATTGTTCACTACATTTTTAACAATTTTAAGATATTACTACTGACGAAGATAACTGTAAGTGTTATCGAAACGTTTAGATTGTGTAAACCATTAAAAAAAACAAAAAAGATAAGTATTTCATAATTAGAGTGAGGATTTTATGCAAAATGCATATCGCTTATTTTTTATAGTTGAAGAATATCGTTTTGTTTTTAGACGAATTGCACTAAATGCAATCATTTGACATTAATTAATTTTTGCATATTTTGCATAATTCGCCAAATACTGCATATATTGCAATTTTATGCATATTTTGCCTTTTTATTCATAATTAACATATATTTCGCATTTTTTCTACATCTTCCAAATTCGCTTTAAAATGCATTATTGTAACTTATTTTAAATTTTGTTATTGTGTCTTAACTAAGAAATGTATTTTTATATGAATAAGACAGGTTTAAAGAAAGATTATTACCTGCAGTTAAGTGCAACGTTAATACTTCCGGATTATGAAGTTTCAATGCCGCTATTTCGTAGTATTTGAAAATTCCAATGGTATCTAAGTAGATAGTTAAAGCATTGATTGGGGGAATTTCCTCAATCAAGGGTTAAAGTTATTTGGACTTTTTCAAGGTAAGTGTTTAGTTAGTTAATCCTTCTTAAAAATAATTTGAGAGTAACGGACAAAATGCAAAATTTTAAACATTCTTTTGGGCGAAGACGTAACTGAATGGTACGGCTTTGTTAAGTGAACTTCAAGATGCCGAAAGTTAAAAATAGTTTAGTTCAAGTATGGATAGAAAATATATCCGAGCTACGTCTGGATGATGAAAAAGTGTTTTGCATAGCCTGTGGAAAAATAGTAAGTACCGTTACATATTTTTAATTAATTTCGGAAATTAAACCCTTATTAATTGATGTAGGTTATTGAATTCACCGTTTTATCAGTTTTAAACGCAATTAGATACTTATTTTAAAATTAATTTTTCCTTAGATCATGTGCGAAAGGAAATCTCAAGTTACACAGCACATTGAAACTCTCTTCATAAAAGAAAATTAAAACATTTAAGAAAACAAAAGTTTGTCAGACACCTTTGCGCCAGTCGTTGTTTCAAGAAACGGCCAAAAGAAATGCACAAGAGGAATTTAATTTCGAATTGTGTAGTGCACTTGTTAAAGCCAATATTCCATTAAAGAAATTGCAAAATCCTAGTTTTAGGTCATTTTAGAAAAATTAGTAAAAAGCAAGTGCCAGATGAAAGCACCTTCGAAAAAGGTATATTAATGATTCATATCTTGAAAGTATGGGGCATATAAAGAAAATTACAAAAATAAATGTCTTTATTTTATAGTAGATGAAACTACAGATTGTTGCGGGCGATATGTTGCACATTTAATGATTGGTTATTTAAGTGAGGCGCAGTCTAGTATATCATATTTAATCGCTTCCAAAGTTCTTGAGAAAACCAATCATGCAACAATAGTTCGCTTTATAAACGAAGCTTTCATGCAATTTTTATTCCTGATATTGTTGCAACAGATAAAATAGTTTTAATGCTGTCTGATGCAGCACCGTATATGGTAAAAGCTGGACAACAAATAAAATTATTTTATGAAAATTTAATACATGTAACACGTCTCGCACATGGTATTAATAGAGTAGCAGAAACAATTCGTAATCAATTTCCATTAGTAAATAGTTTAATAAGTAGTATAAAGAAAGTGTTTTAAAAGCTCCGTTACGAATTCAATTGTACAAAGAAAAGTTACCTAATATTCCTCTACCACCAAAGCCTGTAATTACGCGTTGGGGTACTTGGTTAAATGCAGCTCTTTTTATGCAGATCATTTGGAAAAAATAAAGGAGTTAGTTTTAGAAATTTCTGATAATTCAAGTACTTACGTTCAAAAAGCTCAATCCATTTTAAAGAAAACACAATTGCGCAATGAGCTGGCATTTATAAAAGCAAATTACTATTTTGTAAGTTCAACCATTGCTAAATTAGAAACGGAAGCATTGTCATTAAACGAATCTATGCAAATAATTAATAAATTTCAACTGCTGATTTCTGCTGTTTCAGGAAATATTGGTAAAACTATTTCTAATAAATTAAATGAAATTTTACAAAAACAGTGGATATCAATTAGCCGCATTAAAATATGCACCCATAACTTCTGTGGATGTAGAAAGAAGTTTTTCTTTGTACAAAAACATACTATCGGACAGACGCCAAAATTTTCTGCCCGAAAACTTGGAAAAATATTTAGTTATAAATTGTTTTGCAAATAGTAATGAGAGGTGTAATCTTTTATAAATCTATAGCGTATAAGTATATATGTAATTTTAAATAACACATAGTTTTAAAATAATAATTGTTTTGTAAGTAGTAATGACATGGTGCAGTTTTTATAAATGTATAGTGTATTAAGTAAATGTAGTTTTTAAATAACACATAATTTTGAATGTTAAAATAATAAGTTTGTATGCAATTTATCTTTTCCTATTAAAAATTACAAGCATATATACTTTTTATATATTAATGTTATAATTTGGAATTAACACAGGTAAATAGAAGATTCAATATTTATGCATATTTTGCATATTTTGAATTAATAATGCATTTTGATGCATATTTTAAGGTTTTTAAGTGCATATATATGCACATATTTCGGCATTTTATAGTGCATAAAATCCGCTCTCTATTCATAATGTAGTACGTTATTTCTTGTTGTTTCCACAAATTTAGTAGTAGAATATGAGCTTATTTTGTTATTCACAAGTTCACGGCATACTTTAATTTGTTTGATAAATATTATAATTACCTTTTGTTTTGAAAATTGTAAGTTAACTAATAATATTAAACATACAAAATTATACATTTTTGTAAGCAGAAAAAAATAAGTCATCGAATGAGTCCATAGCCATCTATGGTTGCCATTTAAAAAAATGTATGTTTGAGTTGTAGCTCAAAAAATAATTACTAAACAAATTTTTTATTCATATTTTCCCAGTTTGCGTAAAAATAGCTAACAAAACCCTCTCTTATAACTTTTTCGTATTTTGAATGTTAAAAAAGATACAGCCGATAGAAAATTTGGACAATTTTTAATTATTTTCAGATATCTTAGAAAGTTGGTAACAATGTTGAATTTTCATATCGGCATTTGAATTATCATGTAATACTGCCCAACTTTGCTAATTTAACTGATTCTGTATCTCTTATAATAACAAAGATAGCCATAGAATGTGGGTAGATTCTAGACAGCCGGTATATTTTTACAAAAAAAATGTATGTGTGACTGTAACTGCGGTCATATTCAATTTTGAAAGTTTTAAAAAATTTCAAAAAATTGCATTTCATGCGAATTATTGATGACCTAAATTTCAATGTCAAAATTTGAAAATTTGTCCTCAAAATAACATCCTTATTTTAACCCCCTGTATACCTATTGCGTTTAAATGCTTGTTTTGTCGACATAATTGTCTCGGAGGCCTTCATTCCAAATTTCATCAAAATCGTCCGTATAGCTTCGGCTGGCGAGTGACCACAGACACACAAACACACAAACGGACATTTTGAAAAATTTTCGTAAGACATCAAAATAACGCAACTTATTTTTTTGATTTTTTTTCGACCGCAATACTTTCTTGTTCAGCAAGAAAGTAATAAAAAATATATAAGAAAATTTTGTTGGCTTTAATATGCACACTTTAATGATATTTCACAACATTTAACGATATGTACATCGAAATACCACTTCATGGGAAAAAAGTGTCACAACACCGATTTTACCAAAAATATGTAACACATTTTCTTTGCTTAAATGACTTTAATATGTATACATTACTAATAATTTTTTATAATTCATTGCCCAAAAGTAAGAAATAAACGCCATACAGCAGTTCTTGGGATAAAGTTAGGTTTAGTTAAAGGGTTTATTTACCTTACAGCTTAAAAATTAATAGATGATGTAAAGGAACGCACTTCCATCTTATCAACCCTACTCTCCATTTACAACCATAACAAATTTCCCGCGAGTTCTCTAACAATTTCGATTATTTTATTTTGGTGTAATTTTAGATTTTTCAAATTTAAAAGAATGTAAACACCAACGACAAAACATGAATACTTAATGTTGGCGTGAAGGAATTCAAAATAATGTATTCTATTTGCATTGAAATTCAATCTGATAAAAATGTTCGGTTTACTAAATAGAATATGTTATACACTCTGATGTACAAGAATAAAACTTTTAACGGGACATCGTAATTTACGTTAAATAACGCAATTTGTTTAAACGGAAATGCTCAAAATAATTTATTGTATTAAAAGACATGATCAACTTTGCCAAGTACCACAATCTTTTGTAATATTTGTATTTTTAAACTATTATTAAATTATGCATTTTATCTAATATACTTAGGTACCTACACCTAATTGTAATTCTTTTTTTAACTTAATCCCACACAAACAAAAACTGACTCATTTCCGAAATTTTTAAGAATCGTGTAACAAATCAAAATTATGAATTAGCGGAATATT
Organism: Vesta saturnalis; assembly: GCA_036346205.1. Lineage (NCBI taxonomy): Eukaryota > Metazoa > Arthropoda > Insecta > Coleoptera > Lampyridae > Vesta > Vesta saturnalis. Next base: position 13,678,115 of record JARFJB010001166.1, on the reverse strand, counting down.
ATATTTAATAAGAATATTTTAACGATGTTTAAACAATCCAGGTGTTGCAATTTTCGTTTTAGCAAACATTTCTAAACATCATAAAATCAACATTAAACAGACCATTAAAAATTATAGTTTTATTTTTTCTAATTTTAGCCAAAAGTACTAATTGTCGTCAGTTCTTGTTTAAAAATTTACTTAAGATGACCTTTACTTATAACAAACTCGCATCTGTCTCTATTCTCCTTTTTTTTTAACGTTTCGTTTATAACAGAGAAATCGGGTCACATACGGAGATTTAAACCAGGTTACTTCGTTTTCGACAGAAATTAATAATAATTAGCGAGATATGAAGAAAATGTTTATTTTTAATCATATTTCAAGAGGTTTAATCGCAAAAATTTCAATTACTTTAACTTGCCTTGAAACTACATTCTTCTTTGGTTTAATACAGCATCCTTACTGATTTTGTTGAACATATACTTAACACATCACTTTTCGACACTTTGTTTCTAAAACACAAATAATAATAAACTTAGGTATTAAAACAAATTCATGTTTTAAAAGTTTTTAAAATTCAAAGCGTTTCTTCATTCACGTTAAGCTGATATATTTCATATGTGACGTTTTTGCTATTATTATCCTTCACCAGGCAACTGCAATCGTCTTAAGCCACTTCGTCGGTTCATACGAAAATAACATACGCAGAAATCTAACGTTTGCTTTTTGTTTGTTCATTAATTTTTAGAATATTAATGAATACGGCATTAACACGTACAAACACAGGTACGCCATCATTGTTGACTACTAAATGCCAAAGAAACGTACAGGTGGAAGTTGGGTACCTCCTCAGGAATTTCTATAATTAATTTATGAACTCGTCAATAAAGGTCTCGTTGTACAGTGAAGGGTTTACGTATAAATTATAATTTAATCATAATTATTATTTTTTCATGTTAGACATTAAATGAATATGCAAATTAGTACCTATTTATTTACACATAATTAAGTCTCCTAATTTTAGGCAGCCCAAAGTACCGAATTGTTTTGTGAGAACGGACGTAGCCATCTATTTATTACAAATAGATAAAATTTTTTGTTTATATTAACTGTCCTATTGTTGATCTTTAAATATCCTGTTATATAGGCAATCAACATGGCAAGGTTGTACGGAAGTTGCTTAATTATCATTGGCCACCTACACTTTATATTTCGTGGGTTGAGTATTATATTGTTCTATCAAGACAAATTGCAAAGTGTGGGAAACTGGTATTTAACATTCAGACTATATTTTAAAGAAAAAGGTGCTTATAGACGGGGCAAGTAGTGGCAGGCAGAACTGACTGCAAGTTCTGGCCGCCAGTAACTTCCATCTGCTTACCTCATGTATAGGGGTACTTGCCATTCAAGCGGCAAGTAAATACCCCCGGCCAGAATAATCAAACATGTTTGTTTTTACTGGAGCGTTAGCAGCAAGTATCGGGTCACGTGGCTACTTACGGCCAGAACTTTCCTGTCAAAACAACACACTTACCGGTAGTAGAGCAATAGTCGCCAGACGATCTCACTGTTATTAAATGAGTCTGTGAAAGGCTCTGAAAAGACGTAAATAATAAAGTGGAATTGTGATGATATAGTTAAGTTTTTGTAGATTTTTCCAAACTGCGAACTGTTATGGAACGTAAGATGTGAACTACATGGACAAACCAAAACGGGAAAGTGCAATAAATAAGTTAAAACAGGAACATTTAGAGCGCAATGTTGTGGTAAAAGACATCACTTTTTTGAAAGCTAAAATTAAATCAATAAAAACAACGTAAGGCAAGAATTTCTAAAAGTTGCTGAATCAAAAACAAGCGGTAAAGGTACAGATGAACTATACGAACCCAAGTTGTTATATGGCTGATTCTTTTTTAAGAGAGGTGGTAATAACAAGAACTTCAACGTCAAATCTCAAGGTAAATTATTATTAAGTTATAGTATTTATTGTTGATTAAATATGTTGTTAATGTTATGTAGTTATTTTAGGTTTTGGTTGGTTGGTATAACTAGAAGACTAGCTTGCATACTGTAGGTTCATGTCAAAAGATGAATTGTAATTATTCCATAATAAACACAATAAAAAAATATTACAAAACAAGACAAAATTATAACATGGGGTCAGGTGTGTATTAAAAAAAAATAAGCGTGTTATATAGTTACTTTAGGTTTTAGTTGGTTGGTAGAACTAGAAGACTAGTTTGCATAGTGTAGGTTCATGTCAAAATATGAATTGTAATTAATCCATAATAAATACAATAAAGAATATTACAAAACAAGACAACATTATAACAGTTAATAATTACATAAGCTGAAATTTAGTAAATTACAACTTCAAAATTTAATAGTTATTTAGTAATGTGGTAGACCTATACCTCGAAAAGATATTCTTAGTGGAAACTACTGAGCACCAATAGTTTCATTTGCCAAGGTACACAGCCAGGTCCCATGAAATAGACAGCAAAGTCGTTCCTCTTTGAAGAAGTGTTTAATGAGCGACCCCTGTCCAAGGATGGCAGATTTATGTTGGTAGACTGCCAGGCACCAAGATAACTTCTCCCCGATTCTGTATCTTCAATATCGACACTCCCTCTTTCAAAGTAAGTTGCATTGGATGTAGTACGAAGCCAGCGTGCATGCACATATAACAATCAATTCTACAGTCATTAGCTCAAGATGTATCACTTTTCCAAATACCCTAAATCGTGCAGCCAAAATTTCAAAGGCATTTTCCACAACCCTACGTGCACCTGATAAGCGATAATTATAAGTGCGTTGTGTTACTGTAAAGTTTCGCTTCTAAAAGGGTTTCAACAAATTTTGGCTAAATAGGAAGGCATCATCTCCGATTATTACAGAATCTTCAGCTGAATTATGCTCATTTTTATCCATTGCTTTCTTTAAAGTAGGCAACCGAAATATACTGCTGTCATTTGCTCAACCGTTGGCTCAAACGAACAATAACTTCCACCTGGCACACACGCACATAAACACACACACACACACACACACACACACACACACACACACACACACACACACACACACACACACACACACACACACACACACACACACACACACACACACACACACATACACACACATACACACACACACACACAACACACACACAACATACACACACAACAAACACACACACACAATACACACACATGTCAACAGACAGCGACGCAGACGAACGCAAGTTACAGAAAGAACAAGACATACATCAAACAATCAAATCTCACACCACGCCAACCACCACACACCAACACACACATTACATATTTACCACACATAATACACACACACACTACAACCAACCACATCACGTACACTATCCTCATCCATAACTATACACCTATCACCAATACTCACAACCCATGCCACACATAACACAGCCCAACACAACACAATCACTCCTAGGACCACCAACACACAAAACCCCATTCACCGGACACCAACACCTCACACAAAATCACCATTCTGATCACACCACACGCACAGCTACTAGCATCACACATCACACAAACACTATATCTTCCTTTCCACTGACATGTTTCTATCTGATTATCAGTCCGCAATACTACAACAATTTTCTATTAAGATGGCTGTGGATGTTCACATAAATGAAGAATCCTGGACGAAATCCACTAGCAAACACCACGAGTACTTTTGTTCAAACCCAGTCTGCGCAAAGGAAGCGTCGGGTTGGAAAGTTATCTAAAGTAGAGCAAGTAATTACGAAATTGCAAAAAATTGCAGAGGATCGTCCTGATATCTCTACTTGTTCCTGAGGGGGTACCACCACGCTTACCGTGGGCTCCTTAATATTGGGTCTCCGATTTTCTGAGCTCGGTAAGGGCTGCTGGTTATCTTTTCCTTCATCCATAATCTATTATCATCCTTATTCTTCCTTCCCCTCACTGTCCTCCTATCGGATTATAAGTCCCAAATTAAAAAATAAAATGGCTGTGGTTTCTAGGGTAATAAATGCCGGACGTAAAATCCTGCCCCATTCGGATGTCCGGGTGAGCAGGGCCCAAGCGACCTCGATCATCGAAAGTATCAACTTTCTGATTCACTACTGCAACATCCGCGGTATCAGGTCTAATCTTAATGCTATTCACCAACATCTTGAACAATTACAACCTGATATTTTGTTTCCATCTGAAACACAAGTTTCCTCTGAAAGCTCCGAGTCACCCGACTTGAGATTCCTCAATACCACTTTCACTCTAACTTTCGATATAATAAAGGAGGCGTATGTGTCTTCATCAAGGACAGAATTGCTTGCAAGAGGGTTTCTTCCTTAGAAAATAAAAATTTTGACGTGATTTGGTTTAAACATTCTGGTCCTAATTTTGTGAAATTCTACTGTTGCATTTATAGGTCTCCTAATGACAGTAACTTTCAAGACTTCTTCGATTGCCTTAGTATGAAAGTTGACTATCTCCTGTCTCAGTTTCCATCTTGCGATATCTCAATTGTAGGCGATTTCAATGTTCATAACTCTAATTGGCTTCAGTTTTCATCTACTACAAATCCTGCTGGTCATAGTGCAGAAACATTTGCTATTTCATGTGATCTCACACAAATGATTTCTGAACCCATAAGAATCCCTGATAACCCTAACCATACTCCACATCTGCTAGATCTCTTTCTTACATCAAACCTTCTTGTTTATAAAACTTCCGTTCTTTCGCCTTTAGGTCTTTCCGACCTTTGTCTAATAGAAATCATTTATACTGTGCCTAATTCCACAGTTGTTCGCAAAACCGATAGAACCTTGTGGTGTTTTAAGTCAGCTCGATGGAGTGATTTACGGGATTTCTTTGCAACCTTTCCATGGCGTGAATATTGTTTAAAGTCGTCCTCTTCTTCGGACATCGCTCTTTCAGTATCTAAAGTCATCCTCATGGGAATGGAGTTATACATTCCCAAAAAACAGTACCGTGAAGATCAGTCACGTTCCCTACCCTGGTTCAATAAGGCTTGTGCTGATGCAATATCTTTAAAAAATAAATATTACATTAAATGGAAATCTAATAAATCGGTCGACAGTCATGTAGAATACGTTGGTGCTAGAAATATCTGCAAAAGTGACATCACTAAAACTAAAAAGTTGTTCGAACAACGAAAATGCAATGAACTAGCTACATCTCCTTTAGGCAGTCGTAAATTTAGGTCTTTAGCTGAAGCCATTAGTAAAAACTTTGGAACATCTTCATTCCCCCTGACATCTATTGACGGATCGGTAGTTGCTGATTCTGTAGACAAAGCCAATGTTTTTGTGGATTTGTTTGCATCAAACTCGAGTCTCAATGATTCTAGGAAGGATGTGGCCCTAGTCAACCCTTCTTCATACTCTATGAAACAAATTCATTTTCGGTACAAGCTCTTGGATTTCTATGTCTTATGGGGAATTCCCTTCATCATGGAAGTTAGCAAATGTTCAACCTATTACCAAAAAAGGCGATAAGACCGATCCCTCAAACTACCGACCAATTGCCTTCACTTCCATTTTGTCTAAAATCATGGAAAAAGCCATCAATCAGCAACTGCTCACGTTCCTTGAAACTAACAAACTCCTTAGTGATCACCAATATGGGTTTAGGCAAAGTCGTTTAACAGGTGATCTTCTTTCATATGTGACCCAAGTTTGGAACAATACAGTAGAGCAGCCCGGTGAAACAGTTGTAGTCGCTTTAGATATCTCAAAGACATTTGACCAAGTTTGGCATAAGTGTTTATTTGCCAAACTCACCTCGTTTGGGTTGAATGATACGCTCATCAACTGGGTTTCTAGTTTCCGTGATAAAAGACGAATACGTGTCGTAGTTGATGGCTTTTTTTCAAAAGAAGTTAGCATTAACACGGGCGTACCACAGGGATCCGTTACAGCGCCTACACTTTGTCTGCTGTACATAAATGACCTTATTTCTTCAACAACTAATTCCATCCTTGCTTTGCTGACGATAGCACTCTTCACTGTAGTTCATCTCAGTCTACTCATAGTGATAATCCACCTTCTATGTCAAATCAATAAATTAAAGTTGAAATGGCACATTCAATCAACAAAGACATTCAACGTATTCTCGAATGGGGAACCAATAATATAGTTAAATTTAATGCTAAAAAAACTCAGTGTTGCCTTGTGTCCGCCAAAAACGGTCGATTATTTCCGGTTGTAAGTATGAATTGCTCAGTTCTTAAGTTTTCAGACTCTATTACTCTGTTGGGTATGACTGTATCTTCAAATCTCTCATGGGTTGACCATCTTCTGTCAGCTACCAAAACAGCTGCTGGTAAAATAGGCTTTTTGAACAGATCTAAGCAGTACTTTACCTCTCGACAACTCCTTCTGCTGTATAAAGCCCAAATTCGGCCTCATCTGGAATATAATTCTCACCTCTGGGTTAGTGCTCCCCAATACGCTCTCGATATCGTTGATCGTATTCAAAAGAGAGCGATTAGGCTTATAAATGACCCGTCCTTAACTTCTCACATACGGTCCCTTGAGCATAGAAGGATGGTTTCAGTTCTTTCTTTGTATTATCGTTATTACAACGGCTATTGTGCTGCTGAATTATATTCTTTGACACCATCTCGTGCTATCTTTGCGAGAAATACTCGGTTCGCTCATTCATATCATCAGTATGCAGTACAAATCCCCACCTGTCGTACCAAACGAGCGCAATCCACATTTTTCTAAACGGCTTCTAAACTCTTGAATGATCTCCCTAATTCTTGTTTTTCTCTCACTTATGATATGAGAAAATTAGGGTAGCTAGCTGTTCATTGGCATCTGTTGGCAATTCGTTATCCCTCTATCCATCCTCCTAAGTGTTCCTGAGTGCTTTAGAACAATAGGCCAAATTTAGCCTGTTCAGGTCCACAGTCATAAAAAAAAAGTAAGATTTTGAATGAGTATGATCTTTTTGCACAGCCTATTTCTGGTCAAATGACGCAACTACCAATCCGGAGTTTCATTCTCCTATATCTGCAAACATGAGCAGTGCCCCTATGCTGTCAGGAGATAGTGCATTTTATGGTGGCTTAACAGATGACAGAGCATTCTGAGAGTCTCTTCCATGAAGGAAGCAGAGTTTATACTCAATTGTCGTAAACAATGTTATATCTTTTCAATTAACACTACTGTAATAGTTTCAATGTTTTGATATATTTTGCAATTTCATAGATTATGGGCTTTTCCTTTTTAAAAATCAAAATAAATTTACAGCATTTTATGCATTAGACAACAAAGGAAGAAGAGTATTTGCTATTGTGTGATAGAGTGTTACACAATTTACAAGTTAAATTATGAATTTTAATAGCTTACCTGCACAAAGCTTTTCAAACATGTAACGATTGCTTACAGAACTTCAGCTAAAAATCTTGAAATTGTTGCAGCAGGTATACGAAACAATAAAGGTAATGATTTCAAACTGTCGCAGGTTGCTAAGTATCCAAACGTAACTTCAATCTTTTGCTGGGGAGCTGTACATTGATGCATAAGAGTTTTGTAAGAAGCAACTTTGGCAAAGGGCAAGAAGTATTTTCTAGGTTCAGGCGCAGTTCGTATTTCTGGAAACACTTTCGAAGTAAGAGGGGCACTGTTTCTGGTATTGGACGTAGATGGAGAAATGGGAACTTCTATAAATGTTTCTGCTTCATGGGTGAGTTTATAATAAAGTTTGGTAGGTGTTTTTCTATTATACTTTAATTGCCTTAGTGATGCGTAAGGAACTTTTTTAAAATTCAGGGCTTGAGATCCTTCCTTGTATAGCTGGAAGTCTTAATGGGTCATGTGAAATACTTTGAAAGGTTTTCTTTGATTTACTGTCGGAAGTAGACGTAACAATTCTAAAGGGCTGAAGATTTCTTGGTTAGATAATTTCCTTTCTATTTGACTATGTAGATTGTCGACCTCTTGTATGCTACTATGACCAGGCTCACCAAATTTTTATTCTATCTCTTCAATGCTAGCATGACTTTCCAAAAATTTTATTATTGCTAAACTCATTATTGAATTCTTATTCTGTCGCACGCATGAATCAGACCAAAGAATACTTTGTTTAATAAGCGGAAAATCGGTAACAACATTTCCTAGTATCTTTATCAAACCCAAAGCGATATCGTTTCCTTGTCTTCCACGAGTGCCTTCACTCCAAATGCAGCAATATGCTTGTTTCTGTAGATTACAATGCGCCGTTAGATTATAGGTGTTCAATTTTCTACTGTAGAAAAACAGGAAATATTTGACCGTGGCAATGCAAAAACATTTTCAAGATCGAAACAGCTGTTTGGTCCTCTTCATTACGTCTGTCCAAATCGCGAATTAATTTTGCAACCTCTTTGCCCCGGACATGTTTTTCCCAAATAGTATTGCGTTCATCTCCTTCAATAGCAGTTTTCAACCTGTACTTTTCGCAAATATCACAGCGATCTTTTTTGGGTTTTAAGAAATCGATGTTGAATTCATAATTGAATATGTAGGGGAGAAGGGGGTAGGTTCGGACAGCTATTTTCAAACGGCTGTATATCCATTAATTTTGGACAAATTTTGCAAAAATTTTAGTAAATATAGTTATGTTTACTTAATGTTTTCCTGTCAAATCTAAATAAAAGTACTAAATCATTTTTCAGAAAAAAATTTTTTTGTAAATTATGAAATTGTCCGAACTGCCTGGTGCACTTTCGGACATGACTGGGGCAGTTTCGGACAAGTTTAATTTTTTAAGAACTGCTTTCTTAACAAATTTTATTAGGCAGGAAATAATACAAAAAGAATTTATAACATTACTGAATGTCGTAACTAAAAACTGGTATTAAATTGAAGGTAAGATGCCATTCTGGATGTTCCTGGTGTTGTCGAGGGTTTGGGCAACTTTGACACAACATCCTTTCTTTCAATACTGGAAATGTCTTCAATCTGTGGAAATATAAATCCTTGCGTACACTTCTTTAAAAATTTTACCTGAAATTCTTCATTTTCTAATACTTCAACTACTTTTCCAACATAGTGTAGGATTCGTTTTTTGTTACAAACTTCACCAACGCATAGTCATCCTTTAAGATTTTTCATCATCTAAAAGTTCATTAATCTGGCCATTATCATCTTCAAAATCTAAGTCGATATCAGAATCAGACAAATTGTTTTTAAACTTAGCGGCTGTGACATTTAACGGCAAGTCTATGTCAGAATCTGACGATGAGATATCATCTAGAACCACTTTAGTCTTCTTGTATTTTCTCTTTGAACTTACTGTGTGTTCACCATTTTGCGTTTTCTTTGATGTAATTTTTGCTACCAATTTTCTCTTGGTATTAGTTTTTTTCAACTTTGACTGTCTTATTCTTTCCAATTCTTCAATTTGGTTCTTTTCAGGTGTGCTGGTGTAGAATCTTGATTTTTCTACTGTAGACTTTCTCTTGGTTTTTCTGGGGCAAGCTTTAGGTAATGGCTTTACATCGCATGGTTTTACAATAGTTGAAATAGATAGTATTTTAATCTTGGGTTTAGTAGCTTCATCTATAGTTTGTTTCAAAATATCTCTCACCATTGCTTCTACACCGTGACTTTCAGGTGAACTTTGCACTTCATTATCAAAATGGGAAGTAACAATAATGCTTGTATCAATAATGTTTGTAGAAGAGAAATCATCGCCGTTTTCAATGACAGGACGATCTGTAGCGAACGAGGCGCAGAAATCATCGTCTGTATATATTAATGAGTTAATAGGCCATAACCCAGTGTTCTTGAAACTACTAATTATGTTACAAGGAGTGAAGGTTTGCAGAGCTGTCAATTTAGCAACATCATAAATGGTAATCGGTTTACCAGGGTTTGACAGTATGAAATCGTTAAAAGATGCCTTACACTTGGATTTAACTGAGCAAACATTGCTTTGTCCAGGAGTTGCATCATATGTGTGCAATGCGGAGGGAAAGACAGCAATACAATCCCGTGCTCTCTTGCATATAAAATAGCTTTTAAAGAGACGTGTGTCTCGTGATTATCCATCATAATCAGAATCTTATTCAAGGGGTTGCAATTGTATGATTTTTATATGCTCCAATAATTTTATAAAAATATTTGCAGACATCCATCCAGATTTCAGCAAATCCAACGGCTCCTGGAACAGCGCCGTACAAAACTGATCCTTCATTATTATACGAGGAAGATGTAAGAGGTGGAATTGAGCCACCAGCAGCTGAAATTATTCCGCACATTGTGACTAGAGATTCCCGTTCGGCAGATACACACTGTCCTACTGCTTTGGAACCTCTTTCTGCTATAACCCTGGGTGCTTGAAGAACTGTTGTAACACCTGTTTCGTCTATATTCCATATGCGGTTAGGTGAAAATTATATTTAGCCTGCACTTCCGTATAATTATTGAAGAATTCTTCCACATTAACTCTGTTAAAAGCTGAAGCTCTTGCTATGCTGGTGTTTTCGGGTTTGCGTTTAGAAAGCCTTGGATGACGTTTCATGAAAGATTGCATCCAGTCAATGCCTGCTTTTTGTTAATCTCCCAATTTTTCGGAAATGTCTTATTCAACTTAATAGCGTATTCAAAAGCCAACCCACGGCAAAGTTTATATGTCAAACCGTAACATATTTTTGAAGACTGTTTCAGATACAACTCCAACTCAACTTCTTCATTTTGCGAAAAACTTGCCGTGTGGCATATTTTGATATACTGGTCTCTTCTGTTGCATCGTCGCCCTCATTGCCTGAATCACTGGCATTATCGTTCCGACTGTTTTAGCTTTGACGACACTATCGAACAGAGTAGATTTTGGTATATTAAATGTAATAGCAGCAGCTCTTAAAGACATAGTCTTGCTGATAACATTTCGTACTGCATTTTCAAGACGTTGCTCGGAATTTCTGGTCGGATGGGACGTTTTTTTATGTTCGCACCATCCTGCAAACTAAAAGAAGTATTTATAGCGATCGTCATCAGGTGTTACTCAAAGTCATAAACAAATGAAGCAACAAACTGCAAGAGTCAATGGATACTTTCAGAAAGTGTAGTGGCAGTTTCGGACAGTGTCCGAACCTGCCCCACATCAATTGTCCGGACCTGCCCCAGTTGCACATAATTGCGTTTTACTCCTACAACATCTACATACACGTGGACCCGTTAAAGTTTTGTGAGGTTAGGTACATGAAAATCAGCCCTCTTTCTAGTGAAACTATTAATTTTACCTGAGTTTCAAAACTTCGAGTGCAGGACCTTTATACACGTCAACCTTATATCAAAAGTCAGTATTCAACACTTTGGCATATAACGTTTTTAATTTTCACTTTACGGCACATGACCTGCTGTTCACTATTTTAAACGGTCACAAATGTGATTGCCAGGATTGGCAATCCTAGTATTATTTATTGGCGGTAAATTTGAATTGTCCGGAGGTGCCCATGTCCGGACCTGCCCCTTCTCTACCTATATCAATGTATTTTTACTGGTTCTATTTGTTTTTCAGTACAGGGAGTATAGTTTGTTCATATTCAAAGTTACATCAAAATATTCCTTCTTGTCTTGGTGTCCATTCTAGAAAAATGAGATTCCACTCTTGGAATTTTACTAATATGTAACCGCACATACTCCTTGCTGATGGCACTTATAGTTTTCTTAGGATGGTGGCCCTGTTGAGAAGTTGTTGGAATTCCTGTTAATCGGTCTTTCTTTTAGCATGAAAATAATTGATTCGTTGTTGGCTAATATCAAGGAGTATGTAATAAGTCCTTGCTAATATCTAAAGTAGGCAAGAAAAAAGTTTTACGAACACCAACTTTTTCGTTGGCTATATGAAAATAATATTTATATAAATATACTCGGCGAGAGTCGTTCTTCAAAGTTTGCTTCCGTTTTTTGTTTGTCCCTTCTGTATTTTTGGCATAATAATGGTACTTGGCATCGTTTGATAAGGTCCAGAATCCCTTGAATATTAATTCCCTTTCAAGAAAACTAATTTTCTTGCCACATAAATATTTGCAGTTAGTTTCACAATTTTCGATGGTTTTTAAATTTCGTTCTTTACGAATCTTACCTTTCACATCTCTATATTCTTTGCCTGATTGGCAGTTAATTTTATACTCTCTTCGGCCGACATGTTTTGTTGTCGTTTTAGTGTTCTGTTTGGTTTTTTTGATGGTACATATCGCCGACTAGGACAAGTGTGCGAGGGACCTAACCTAACCTACCCTAACGAGCGCCTCACACAAAAATTCGCTGAAGTGTCCATTGTACACATGTCAACGATGCAGGCATGGTCGATTTTGTGTCCCTGATACACTTGTGGGTGGGTACTGTCGGCGTAGTGTCCCTATTAATTTTTTTTCTAACAGTCGGTATTGTGGTTACGTTCGGCTTGGTGTCTCTTGTACACTTGTGGACACTGTCGGCGTAGTGTCCGTCGGCATAGTGTCCCTAGTCGGCAATATAGACCTTCAAAAATCGTGTCGGCGTTGTGGGCATTCGGCGTAGTGTCCCGGCCCCCATGTTTATAGTATGAGCGCCCCACGCTTTTATTTATAGTCGTAAAGATTTTTGATCGCATTGTGGTGTAAAGAAAAAACATTTCTCCTTTTTAATGCACTTTCTATGCATAAACAAGAGCGTGCTTTTTAAAAAGTTTCTTTTTTCATAGTATTAGGGTTTGTTGTAGGTACCTTTCGATTGCACTTCTACTGCACCAGTATTAAGGAAATAAGGTACATAGACGCGTCACCCGATGAGTCTGATGAGTACCAAATACTGCTCAGTAACTGGAAGGAGAGGAAAAAATGTCTTTTAAATTAGATACAAAATTATGAGTCTAGTCCAAGTGACAAATGTAGTGGTTGTTTATGATAAGTTTTTAAGGCATCACATGTCATAATGCAATAGTGTCAAAAAAATTATTTAATTCTATATTTTACTTTGGTTTTTAAAGTACATAGTTAATAAAATGACGAACGAAACATTACTCATTTGTATATTTTCCCATGGAATGCACCGTTCGCAAAATATCTGGGTAATCTTGGAGATACTTAAAAAATTCTTCTGTGGCGGCATTGGATTAAAAAGTTAAAAACCTCGGCCCATTGTCAATAGAAACAGAAACTTATTTCCACTCTTTGTCTGGTTGTATATTTTTTAATGCACACAATTTAATCAAAAAGTTCCAAATCATCTATCAGGATGTTGTTTTTGAAAAACGATTAATGGGTTTCTAACATCTGGCCACATAGGTTCTTTTTTAGCAATACCCAACGAAACGCTTGCGCATCTTCAAAGTGTTACGTCCATTTATCCAAATATGCTATACAAGTAGTATAAAGCATAGCCATTGACGTTTTAAATTGAGTCACGATTAGATCTTCTCCTTCATTCACCAAAGCTACTGGTATAGTATTAACTTGATTTTTAACTTAATTTTTTCGTTCTAGATTATTCAGACTCCACTTGCAGCACACATTTATGAAATGTAAAAACTTGTGAATGAAGAAACCATAGCCAAACTTCAAAAAAATTAAATAACACTTTGTGTAAAATTATTTAGTTATTTATTTTGCGCAAGCTTGCAGACATAAACTAGGTCCTTCGTCATGCGGAATACAAAAGTGACAAAAATTAATAAGGTATAACTAGACTAGAGAATTAAAAAGAATTACAGTTGTAGACCGTATAACTTTCAGTTCTTGAAAATACACACCCAGGTATCGGACAGTTCATATCCATAATCCTTATTTAAGTTATTAGGCTGTTTCAGAATTTCAATAGCTTTTCGAATGTTCCTTGTATACCAATTCTTATCGTTAGCCAGAATTCTGTTGTTTTCAAGTTCTACATTGTGCAGAGTGTTTAAGGCATGTTCAGCAGTTATTGATTTAGTAGGATGAAGTAAGTGTCTTTTGTGTTCTATTAACCTGGTGTTAATGCTTCCTCCAGTTTCAGCAATGCAGACTTTACCACAAGAGCATGGTACTTCGTAAACACCACATATATGTAATGGTATTTGGTATTTGGCAGAATTCAGAAGATTTCGAAATTTAATACTGCTTTTGTAAGCTACTTTCATATTATGCTTTTGTAATATTTTACCAATTTTATTCGTTGTGTTTGCAAGGAAAGGGAAAACGGCAAATTTGCTTGAAGTTGTAGATTTATCATCCGTAGGTATCGTTTGTTTCGCATCGTTTGTCTCGGTTGAAATAACTTTTTGATTTGTTGTTTGGTGAAGCCATTATGAGATCTAGACAAACTGGATAAGTAAATTTTCCATTTGCAAATGGTGAATTGTAAAGGAACTGCAAGAGAATAGTTGTCAAATTTTCTGATAGACCGCGCCACCAGTTACATGAAACAGGAGTTTTAGGTTATTCTTCCATATTGAGCAATGATATATAAGTGTTTTATGTAATTAAAATGTTTTTTTCATAGGTTATGCTTCTTGTAAAACTTTGCACCAGCAAAAAAAAGTGGAGCAAAGTAGCTCCATAAAGAAGTTTCCATTTTCAAACATAAACATTGGAGGAGTTGTACCCTAATTACTTTTGTTTTTTATTTCAGATGGTTCGAGTATATAAACGAAAGCTACCAAGACTATACACCTGAGAAGTTGCACTACTGTTTAGAAGACATCAGAAATGGCACCTATAGCCAAAATCGATCAGCAAAGCACTTGGTTATACTACGACGAACTACAGACGTTGAAAACAAACACGACCACGAAGTAGGGAAACCACCTGTGTTTTCTAGAGTTGAAGAGGAATCAATAAGTGATTTCTCGTTAGGGACGGAAGACCTTAGGCATGTTACTAAAACATACTTGGATATAATTAGTCGAAATGTAAAAGAGTTTCAAGGAAACAAACCAGGTATTGATTGCATGCAGCTTTTTTTTAAAACGGTACCCAAGACTTAACGAGCGTGCTGTATCCAACATAAAAAGTTAACGAAAATGTCCTACGCAATACATAAATAACTTGCAAGAAGTCGTCAAAGATTCTACCTCTTGATAATCTGTGGAATCTTGATGAGAGCGACTTATCCGATGACCCATTAAAGCAGAAAGTTATTTGTCGCAGAGGAGCCAAATATTCTGAGAAACTGTAAAATTTTTCAAAATCCAGCACCTCTGTAATGATTTGTGGAAACGCAGATGGTGAGTTTATGCCACCCTTTGTCGTAGATAAAGTTACCCAGATGTGGGACGTTTGAGCTGAGGGGAGTCAAAAAATCACTTGCTACTTTAATGCAAAGTCTAGATGGTTTGAAGGATCAGCTTTTAATAAATGGTTTGCGAGCTTGTGACATTCAACCTCTTTTAGACAGAGTAGATAGAAAAAAGTTAAACCGCCAGCTATAAGCTCAGCATTTTTGGAGTTTGTTCAAACAGGAAGGTTAGCATGTCAAAAGCTTGTTACCAGAAGGAAGAAAATAAATCTTCCAGCTGGTAAAAGCTTGTCTAATGGACAACTTGTTCATTTCCTCTTCTGATGGAATAAATGTGGAACTACAGCCATCTACTACATCTGATGATAAAACGCTTGCCATAAGTAAAATTAAACAAAAAAAAGAGACACGTCAGACGTTTTGAGAACAGTGGTGACGAGTTCTCAGCGAAAGCGAATGACACCTCAGTGACAGTTCGGATGACGACTGGGAATCATTCCGTAAAAAAACTCAAGAGGATGGAAGATGAAAATGAGAAACCGGTTAAACCAAGCTTGCAAGCAATAGAAAAAGAAGTTGCAACTTTTACTGTTGTGCAGTATGATGACTTTTCCCCGGCATTCTAGAAGACTTACAAGAGAATGGTGCTACAGCTAGAGCGATGGTTAAAACCCCAAAAGGTAATTGGAAATGGCCTGAAAGGAAGGACGTCTTATTGTTGGAAAGACATTTTAGGCAGTATTAATCGTCCACAAAAAAATTAACAAAAGAGGGATGTTTCGGATTGCAGAGATGGCTCAGTGTGAAACTTATTGATTTATATTTTTCCACGTCTAGACAGTGTTACCGAAAGCATTTTTCCATAATTAATTGAGCTGTTTAATAAGCTTTTCTATATATCTTGTACCTGTTTTTTCTTTTAGTCGATATTTCACCTTAAGCATTCTTTCCATAATGACATTGGTGTTAAACTTTTTTATACCTTATATATTTTTCTGGGCAGTGTTCCCATGAACTTATTTTTCAGCAACTTCTAATGTGTTATACTTTTCTTCAGTCCTTTTAACGCATTAAAAATCATTGATTTTTCATGTGGGTAAAGTTCCTCTTCCCTATGAGCAACTTTGCCCCGCTTAAAAGATTAAAAAAAAATAGCAAATCGTTCGTTTAAGTACTTGACGTGTTTATGGTAGGTACACATTTTAGTTAATTAGAACAGAACTAATGTTTTTCCTCTTAAATCTCTCTCAAGAATTTGGTTTTTGTCTAAAAGTGAGAAAAAATGAACCACAGTAGCCCCGGTTTACGGCATACTAAATTTAGTATAAATACACATCAAACATGTAATTAAAAAATTATTATTAATTTTATTAAATACATAAATAAAAAGTTTACCTCAAGTAGGATTTGAACCTACGACCTGTACTTTGCTAATAAACACATCAAACAGTTTGAAACATTTTTGATTAATAATAATTGATATTCCTACAGTTCTTAACATACGAAATGTAATTAATTTTGTATAGATGCTGATAAAAGTTTTTTACCTATTTTGATGCAGTTTCGGCATTACTGTTTTAGTACACAATATTCTGAATGAAATCAAATATGAAGAACTGTTTACATGTATGACAAAACATTTTCCATAATATTTCAATGAGAGCAATCATTTTTCTGGTTTCGCTTTTGTGGTAGTAATAGTTTCAATCAGTGTTGGCTTTGACTGGGTTTTATAGTATAAAAATCTATGTAACCTTTAGGTTGTAACACTTCCCACATGGCATCTGTAAGCCAGTAACGGAGTTAAAACCTTGAAATCAGTTTTGACAAAAACTAACTCATATTTAATTTTTAATATTTTATCAACTAGTACTTTTACCCTACTTCTTCAAAATTAAGTCTTTACCGATATTTTAAATTGCCTTCAAGCAACATAGTACAGTAATTTTAAATAAGGTTTTGCCTTTCAAAAGAAAAAAATTGAGGGAAAGCTGATTTTTTCCAGTATTTTACTACAGTATAAGTATAATAAAATCGCTGAATCTCCCTCTCAGACGCTTGCTTCATGCGCCATCTTGATTTTAAGATGGCGGATCAATAAAATTTTAAAATGTAATATTTTTGGAACATGTAGTCCGATATCAACGACATTTTTTGTGATATATTCGCGGTTTTTCTTGGTCTTTATAAAAAGTTATATTTTTCAACTCTTAAACATTAAGTATATTGTTAAAAATAAGAGCAATTTTTGAAGTTTTTCGATAATTGACTATTTTTCTCGTCGTCATACACAGATATAAGTACGATATATTAAAAAAATGCTTTGTAAAGAATTGTAGTAAATTTTATGCGGAACAATTTGATGTATTGCATGTTATGGTCACCTTTAAAATGACAGTACAAAACGATTCTAAAAGATAACGCGACGTTCGAGAATAATAGCGGGCGGACTAATTACGGACCTATTACATTACATATTCGATACTTGTAACATCATTTTACTCAGACATACTTTTATTAATTTTCTGAATAAAACGCCAATCAATAGGTAACGTAAGGCTCCACCCAGCAAACAAGATAGTCGGAAAATATGTCAACTAAAACAATGTCCTGGACTGTAAGTGTTTTTGTAACTGTGTTTTATATGTTAATTGGGTTAGTCGGGTTTCCACAGTTTTGTTGGCTTTTTAACGCGACGTTTCGGAAGCGGACTCTGCTACCGTCACCAGGCTCTCCTGCGAAGGACTGTTTTTCCACACTTGAATCGGATTTTTTCTCAAGCACTTGACTACTTTCAGATTCGAACTTGGTACTTTTACCGCTGAGCCACTGACTAATCTAATATATATTTTTTAGAATACACAGGGCGTTCTAAAAGTCAATCAGGAAACTCCGGGAGGAGATTCTACGAGCTAAAATAATAGCAGTTTGTAAGGAAATTTTTTTTCGGATTGTCATTTGTTTGCAAGTTACGGCTTGTCAAAGACCGATTTTTTTAAATTTTCTTTTTAAATAACTTCTGCAGTTCAAGGTCGATTAGTCTCTCATTTGACATACTTACTAATTAGATTAAGTTCTATTGGAGCAGTAATGAAAACGTTCCATTATGCGCCGTTAGAGGGCACTTTACCTAAAACTCAAAATTTGTTTTGTTGATAACTTTTTTCTCTTGACAAACATCGCAAAAATATGAACATTATTATAAAGAGAAACAATATTAGAAAAAATTATGTGCTCTTTATTCAAGCCGATAAATGCAACCGTTTAGTCAGAAATCGCTATTAAAGTTTTATTAATATACCAAATGTTGATAATTCCATTCGTTAATTAACCGAATTGGCATGCTTCAAATAACTGTTATTAATACTCTTGATACAAATTGTCACGAACACTGTTTAATTTTCGTATAAGTGTGATTTTTTACCATAATAATTTGGAAAATGGCTCAACAATACCCAAGTACTGAATACCGTGACATGCATTTTTGTTATGGACAAGCAAATGGTAATACAGAACAAGCGCGCCGGAATTACATAGATGCATATCCTGATAGATTACGAAATAGGAGAATCTGTCATACTTTGTTTGTGTAATTTCACTATCTAACGCTATCTCTTTGTAAAACCAGAATCGTTAATAAATAAAATAAAAAAATTGGTCTTTGACAAGCCGTAACAAACTGCAATTATTTTAGCTCGTAGAATCTCCTCCCGGAGTTTCCTGATGGACTTTTAGAACACCCTGTGTATATATATATATATATATATATATATATATATATATATATATATATATATATATATATGGTTGATTTTAGGTTTCCGCGAGCGTAGTATGAAACACTGCTGTTTATCCGGGCGTTGTCTCGCGTCTGCTGGTGATGTTTCTGACTCCTACCAGTACAAAAACGACGTTTCGGCAAAATCTCATTTGCCATTTTCTCCTTCTCCAACTGATTTGTTCGGCTCCGTGTTACTCTAATCGAGTAACTTCGATCTGCCCGTTTGTGATTTTGTCAAAATACTCATTACACTGGTTATGCAACACACAATACATTTATGTGTATCCGACAATACACATTTAAATTAAGCACCCAAATATTTTTTTTCGGATTGTACCTTAAAAGCTACTGTAGCGCCGGTATCACCTCTCCAACTATCTTGTTTGCTGAGCAGAGCTGTATTCACAATCTTTGTTTTGTTTTGTTGGCCTGCCTACTAAAAATTTTGTTCTAGTAACCTTTGAGCAATCTTTATCTCATGATGCCTACAAAAAATGTACTCCAGGAGCATTTACCATCACACGGCCCGAAAAATTTTTGTCCAACATTTGGTCTTATATGACTATTGAACAAACCCTTATTCGTCCAATGAAAACATTTGGAGGATTAACACATCGAAGAAGTATGACTTGCCAAATGGGTTAACTTAAGACCCGTGTGCGAAAAGGTTTGTACTGTAGTAGAAGATTTCGCTCAAGTAACCACTCAATCTAGTAAACAACACATAGAACTTAGAGAATCTAGAGTAAACACTGATCTAAAGGACTTAAGTACCATATTAACATGGTTTGAACAGCATTCGCCCTTATACAATGTTCTTGCCCATCTAATTTCAATATCAACAGCTGTATCAGAGGAGGCGATAAACTGCGATAAAGTGTACGAAGAAGAAAGTTTAGAGTTCAGACGCTGAATCAAATGACCCACTAGACAAGGTATACACGCAATCAATTTACAACAGCTATTTAATAGAATATTATGCACCATGAAGACGAAAACGACCTAAAAACATTTTTTCACTATGAACTAAGCAGCTACCCTATGTCTCTGTTTAACAATGGAAAACTTCGTAAGGGACAAAAGGCTCCCTTCCTACTTCGGAAAAGACAATTTTTCTTTTGATGTACCAGATATAGATACAAGCATACAAACTTGTATGGCCTAAACTGTTTACTTTTGGACAACTTTTTAGACATTACTGTAATTGTTTGTAATAACTATAAAGGCTACGTTACAGTCGTTTTCGATGGGTACTATAAACTCTCAACAAAAGATGAAGAGCATCGTCGTCGTCAAACAAATATAGATTTTACAGACGCTACTCTAGTGGCTTCCACATAATCGGAAGAACAATAAAACCAAATTCATCGCAGGCTTGATTAATTACTTTACTCAAAATAGTATTTCTGTTTTGCAAGCAGAGAAAGATTATGATACTTTGGTTACCGATACGGCAACACTGGCAAAAATGTTATTACAGTAGCAGACGACACAGATATTTTTATATTGTTACTATCCTTGTCCTAAAATAAGAAATACGACTCCAAGCTTTATATGTTACTCCTCTGGTTCAGCAAAGTCTCCCTATAACTATCTAGACATTTTAAAAATTGCAAATTCTTTGCCAGATTATGTATTAAATAACTTGCCGTTTATACATGGTTGCCACACATCTTCATATCCATATAAAATGGGAAAGTAACGAATATTTGAGATATTAGAAACCAATTTACAGTTGTCAGAAGATATCTTAATATTTAACTGCAGTAATACTTCAAAAATTGATTTATGCAACGTAGGAGAGAGGATTTTTCTTCATTTCTGTTCTAACTCAGTTGCAGACAACCTAAACAAAAAAGATACAATTGTTATAAAAGAATCATATCGAAATAGGGATTAAGCTCTAATTTTGATCTGTCGTATCTTCCTGCGACTAAAGAAGCTGCTGCTGAGCACAGAGTATATCTTCAGATTCAGTTTTGGAAAGGTAATAATTTAAATCCAGAAGACTGGTGTTGACGTAAACAGAATAATGAATATTATCCAATCACTGCTGGTGAGTCTCCAGGACCAGATCATTTAATGGCTCCGTTGTTTTGTAAATGTAAACATTTTTGTGAGGGTAATTGTCCATGTTCTGCCTATAAAGTAGTGGTCTCTACAAATTTTGTAAGGGTATGCCTTATCGACATTCAGTTCAATCGGAAATTGATGATTTATAATTTTTTTGTAATGTAATTATATGGATTTTTTGATTTTAACATGGCTGTATCTTTTTGTAACGGATGTTTTCAATAACGAAGTTTCCTTTAGTTTATATAAATATCTAATGTTTTTTTTTCTAATTTAAGCTAAATTTTCAGATGAATTTCTAAAATTACTAATAAATCCAAGTTTCATGCAACTCAAATTGTTTTTTTTATTGTTTGTTTTCCATCTTTTTTTGTATAAGTATGCCGGAAGAATTATACACTAGGTATTAATCTAATTTACAGAAATAGCCAAATATCCTCAGTTTGGTAACATTTTCCATTACTATAGTAATAAACAAAATGAAAAAGCTAATCATTCTCTTACATTTAAAAAAATCATTCAAATCCAACTAACCGCTCACACGATATTTAAGCTTAAAATTTTTATGAGTCCGCCATCTTTGAATCAAGATGGCCGACAAAGCAAGCGGGGATGAGGAACAGTTTTTTGTTGTATACCATATTAATATTGACCTGTAAAAATTTAACTATCCCTCAATTTTTTCTTCTGAATATGGTAACATGACTGTACTAACATTATACGCCAGTTTCCATTGAGCGTAAATTAGAAACAATGCTCTCAAGTTTAAAATTGTCACCAAAAGGTAACATAGGGTTGTTGTCCAAAAACTGGTTGCATAAAAATTAAGTTACCTGACAATACACTATTGTATCAAATATGAAACAAGTCTTTGAACTTTAATGCATTACACTTTTCATGAGTGACGATATACTGGTAAAGGTAGTGATTTACAATGCCACTACCAATTGCAGTCCATGTTATATTTTATTAATAATAATATGTCTTTATTAGGCAAAAAAATTAATTAGTTATTGGAATAAATATATGTGAAAATATAAAAATTAGGATTAACAATGGCCTAAATGGCGAAGTTCGCAGACTTAGACAAAAAGTCATCTTCTTTTTCGTTCAACCCTGAACATAGCATTAAATGAATGTATAAATAGTAATGTAAACGCAAATATGGCTAATTAAAGTCGTTATAAAAGAAGTAATGAGTCAAACAAAAATACAAAGAAGAAAGTAAAACTGCACTACTACAAAAGGTTAACTATCAACAACAGAACATTTAAAGGATATTATTAAGTAATTTTTTTTTCTTTGTTATATATGATTTTTGTAAAAGGAATTTCGCAAAATATTCAAAACATTTAACTTCACCAGGTATATAATTTTATATTCAACAAATGGTGTAAAAGAATGATCTTTCAAATAATTAAGTTTTACGGTGCTGAATATTAATGTTGTGAATATCGGTGCAAAATTTTATTTTGTTATACAGGTATGAAGGTGAAGTGAAGATTGTAGGAAACGTCGTTTCTCCATACTTAGCCGTGGAATTCGATGCAACTTATTAGAAACAGATTGTCTCCTGTTAATGCCAAAAATTAAACGCAAGCATACATTTCGGATAACTTACTCTTTTCTAGAAGACTCAGCAGTGAGGTACGGACCATATACCACAGAGCAAAAACTAAATTGAGACAGTGCAAGTGAACTACATAATAGCGTTTTTGTATTGCTGTTCAGTAAGTGGTTACAATTACAATTACTTTGGTGATGGAAACCTCCATTACAAAAGTACATTACATACAGGGTGCTGACGGTCAAATGCGAACGTAGGGATTTAACATGGGATTTCAGTTTTATGCGATTTCCTGTTCTCCTATTCATTTTACAACAAAAACTGTAGGATGTAAAGTTGTTCAGAATTTAATGTTGCATAGTTAAAATTAAACAAAAATATTCACTAATATTAATAGAACATTTATAATTCAGAGTATAACAATTATAACATCTTCTATTATTAACATTATTGGCTTCGTTAACAGCTACACTTGCTGTATTCTCACATTTGTTAACAAGTTTCGAGATCGTTGATACACTAGGAATTGGTTTGTTTGTATATTTTACGGAAAATAAATCTCTTATTCTTCTGTAACTATTTCCAGAATAATAATATTTCATAATGAAGACATGTTCTTGGTTCTTATAAACATCCACTATTATTACTTTTTGACATAAACATTTGACAGAATAAATAAAAAGTTTTTGTTTTTTTTTCATTCCGAATCATGGCTATAGCTATTGATAAAAAATTTTAAATTCTAAGGAAATCAAAAAATGTAGAAACACTTTTGTACGCAACATTTAATTCTGAACAACTTTACACCCTACAGTTTTTGTTGTAAAACGAATAGGAGAGCAGCAAATCGCATAAAACTGAAATCCCATGTTAAATCCCTATGTTCGCACCTAACCGTCAACACCCTATATATTAGAGGTAAATAAATTACACTGGTAATCACTAGTAATGCATTGGACGTGCAGACTGAGATTTAAAATTACTTGAGGTATTACTAAATATATCATTATGTTCATTAATAAATCTAGATGCTCTTTGTATAGGTCAATTATAAACATAATCGGTACAATGCAAATCAATATAGAAGGTATCATGATTCCTAAGACTTTGGGGGAACCGTGAACTTCAGAGATACGAGATCTGGACAATCAAAGCAACCACGCAAAATTTTGTATATCAGAGAAGCATCTGTCAATAACCTTGTGTTCTTTAAAGTTTCAAAATTAAGGATAGGTAAAATGTTAGAGTAGTTCTGTACTTGCTGAACACAGCAAATGAATACATTATACATGGCCGACCATATAGGCAAACAATATTCTATAATTGAATATACTAATGCCAGATAAACACATTTGATAGTGTTTACAGAAAATTCACTATAACATCGTAGCACATCACCCCTCCTCAAGCGTTAATACAAATAATATATTCTAAAAAGTTTAGCTTTGCATCAAAACTTACACCTACCTCTCTCTCTCACCTTGTACACCCCGTTGGTTGTGGTGTCCACAATTTCATAATTGAAATTCAAGATATTTGTTTTCTTATGGAAACAGATATAATAACAATTTACAAATTTATGTAGCTATTCTTGTAAAATTCTGGCATACTCCAACGATCGGATAGTCCTATATATTTTAATGTCATCGGCATATCACTCAATACCTCCGCTATATCAACCATTTCATAACAATATCAGAGAATCCAGAAATCTGAAGCTTTTTCGACAAAATGTAATGGTTGACTCTGTCCCTTATAAAAACCATGTTGTTCGTTCATTATTAAGCCCTTACATTGCCTGTACAATTGATCATACACAATGCTATCAAATAACTTAGTCACAACTGACTGTAAACACACTCCTCGATAGTTTTCTACACTGTGTCTGTCTCCAAACTTATGGACAGGCATTATGAGCTACTCTCCAACGTTTAGCAAAAACAACAAATCATAGAGACCTGCCGCAAGCGGTTTGGTCAGTTTATGTTTACAGCGTTTAATGAATGACTTTGGGATGCCGTCCGAACTATAACTATTATAGCAGACAAGACCGGCAATGTAAGTAACATCTTCAGTTTCCAAGATTTTACCAAATTTTATATTAGTGCTGTAATTTACGACCCGCTTCCAAGCAGTAGAATGGCGTAAAATCGCTTGTATACACAGCCGAAAAATATTAGACAAAGAGAATAATATTAATACCTAACGAAGCCGAACTGCGATTCCAATGTATGGAGTTAGGGATGCCATTTGTTTTATTTCTATTCTAATTCTAGAAAAATTTCGGATCCAGCACTAATTTATTCTCAACGTTATTTAAATAATTTGTGTAATCTTCGCCAACTTTTTACAATTGGATCTCAGTGATATGAAGATCAAGTAATCATAAACATTGTTTGCCGAACCCAGCATTGTGAACTAATTTCTTTTGGGTTATGAGATTTCTTACGTCTGGTGAAAACCATTTGGGATGACGAAAAGATTTCTTGCGTCTTCTGGGGCAAATTGTGCATTTGCATATTGTAAAGTATTATAAACTAACTCAACAGCTGTATCAATATCATAATTCTGGATAAACTCCCATGAGATTGAAGCTATAAAATTATGAATCGCAAAATAGTACCCGTTATCAAAGTGATAATAACATTCAACTGTGGGCAGGCATTGTTCGTTATAATTGATCTTAAAAGTAACACATAAAGCAATATAATGAAAGTTGTTTGGTAACGGTAAATCGGTAGCGGGTTCTACTATAACCATAGTTTGTACGAGGACCAAACCAAGAAAGATGTGATTGTTTGGAAAATATTCCACTGATACAAATTAAACAAAGACAAATGTTTAGAAATAATATTAGCGTGGGACTCGACCGAGCATTCTACGCACATCATCGTTACTCCATCTAGTGTCTGGTATACTGTAGTCACCAAATAATATAAAACGGTGTGATGGATACCGTTAGCTCAGTTCCTGAATTGATTCACAATATTGTCTACAGCTAAATTGGCCTTTAATAGTCAATAAAGTTCCAGCACCTCTCTTTTTAGTGCTAATGTGGCCAAAAAAAATATTACAACCCCTGAAACCGATTTTTTGGTCCTTGTGATCTTCCATAAGCCATGTTTCACAGAAAGTAAATAAGTCATAGTCTATACACGCACATCTCATTTCATCAAGCTTTGTCCTGATTGCCTCGACATTTTGGAAAAAACATCGAATTTTAAATAGGGTCTGTTCAAATTTTTTGGACAGTTTTATTTGCAATATTTTAGTTCCGTACATGTATGTTACATTTCCAAATGCACATTGTGTACATAATTTTATATATTGTTCGAATCTTAAATTAGTATTGATGACAAGACCTAAGTTTTTTTGTATAAGTAACAAAGTCCAATGCAATGTCGTTAACATTACTATTTAATTTTGAGATTATTTCTTTTCATTTCTCTATATTATGTTGTAATCCAAATAGTAAGAGTTTTGATTGTAATCAATTAATATTTAATAAATGATCTGCATGCAGCATATTTAGCAAAATTGGGTAAATCTGTATTTATAGTATAGACGTTTCATTATCGTACATGACAGTCTATAACCCTCCTTTTAAATAATCCGACATTACATTGGTTTTATAAACCAATATAATGTAAAATGACAATTAAAACATCCAGATTAATGTATCCAAAATTTTTTATGGGACGTACAATCACGCACATGCCCACGTATAAAACCAGTTACGTTACATTTACATAAATAAACATACTGTTTATAGTACACTATTATAATTGACATATTGATCACTATTACAATTAAAATCAGAAATTTCAAAATTCGAAAGTGTTGTGTGATATAAAGGTATCCCTTTTAACACTTGCGAAGTGGCAGCATTAATATGTACTACAATATAATCTCCTGGTTGTATTGTCCTTAATTCTACACCGTTCATTTGTGGTATTTCACCGGCAGGAAAAATTACTTTACAATTCAAATCATTACGTCCCTGTAAATACACTGAAGACCTTTTACTTTTACCCTCAACCAAAACTAAATGCTTAAGGCCTATTTGTAAATAATTAATTTCTTGTACAATCGAACGATAAGTTTCAATCATCTGCTCTAACCTAAACTGTTTAACATAAGCGGGCACATCATCTTCAAAACGTCGATGTGCCGTTGTTTTCTCTCGCATACTATAAGGAAATAAATATGCAAGGTTATACCTAAAAATCATTATTTTACTAATTTAACAGCAAAATGTCACAATAACATACCTAACAATTTTTAACATTGATAAAGTATCATTAAATTCTTCATCAGTTTCTCCACAAAATCCACATATAAAATCTGAACTTAAGGCAACACTCGGAATAATTGATCTAACATGATCGACAAGTTCTAGATAACTTTCTCTAGTATACCCTCGCCGCATACGTTCCAAAACTCTAGAATTACCTGACTGTGCAGGCAAATGCAAACTTTTGCATATATTAGGCTTTGATTTAATTACCTAAAATAAATTAATAACATATAAACGTTACTTCTTAAATCCCACCTCTAAAACATCATCCGAAAAATCCTTGGGATGAGGTGATGTGAATCGAATACGCATTTCCTGGTTAACACTTGCTACTTGTTCTAATAATGAAGCAAAACGGAGACCTCCTATTTTATCTTTATATACAGTTTTAAAACCTTTGACTAACTTTGTTGAAACTGCATGACTATTTTCAGATAAATCACGATAACTATTAACGTTTTGTCCTAGAAGAGTAACTTCTTTTATTCCACTATCCGATAAATAGCGAATTTCGTCTAAAATCGAATTTATTGGTCTCGATCTCTCTCGTCCTCTTGTAAAAGGAACAATGCAATATGTACACATGTTATCGCATCCTCTCATGATTGACCTATAAATTAGACGTTAGTTTTGAAACATAAAAATAGCCACTTACACAAAAGCAGTTACGGCATCATCATTTATTCTAATAGGCATAACATCAGCATACGTTTCATCAATTGAAAGTTGTACATTAATAGCAGTATGGTTATCATCCGTTAAAGCAAGAAGTCGTGGTAAATCTTTATAACTATCTGGCCCAGCCACTAAATCGACAGTTTTTTCCCTTTCTAACACTTTATGTTTTAAGCGTTCTGCCATACACCCCAATATGCCAATTTTCATTCTATTTCGTTTCCTTTTATTACGAATGCCTTTAAGATATTCTAACCGATTCCATATTTTTGTCTCGGCACCTTCTCTTATCGCACAAGTAATTAATAGAACTACATCGGCTTCATCTAAATCAGTTGTCTTCAAATAATTATTTGCTTTTAAAATAGACCAAATAATTTCTGTATCGTTTACATTCATTTGACAACCGTAAATATCAAAGTATACTTTACGATAATCACCGGAGGTGTGCAAATTTTTTAAATATGGGGTATTACTTTGTTCTTGTAAAATTGGGTTTGGTTTTGAGTTTTCATTTTGGAAGAAGTGTTTTAATGGAGGACCGTTTAAAATTGTTTTACGGAATTGTTTCTGAATAGTTTCTTTTTCATTTTCTATTGCTAGTGAAGAGCAGTAACATGTAACACTTCGTGGTTTAAGCAGTGTAAACATTTGTTTAAAATCTTTTCGTAAAAGTAGTCTTAACGGCATATTCTAATCTTTTAAATAATTAAGGTTACCATTTGCTAACTCTGGGCAAAGAGTTGAGTCTTTATTCTTCGCTCTGGGTTATGCATATAAATTATATGGGGTTATGTAAAGGTTGTAACACAGATTATTTGTATTTAATCTGTGGTTGTAATCTACGATGAGGTTAGAAAATAAGGGGTAAGGTTTTCAAATATGTATAATTAATGAGTTTTTATGGCAATAACCCAGATAAATCAATGGGTACAAGAAAATAATGTTCTAAAAAGAAAAATTTCTATTTCATGGAAAATCAGTAATTATATCTCAATGACAGTGATAAAATACGCAATAAACTTGACACTTGCCGAAAGCATGACGAGTGTCAACCGCCAGTAAAATTTTTGGCCATAATATAATCGTAATAACGCAACCTCAAAAATGTCTAAAAAAATGGAAAAGGAAAACTAAAATCCACAAAGCAACCACCAATAGAGGAATTTCTTTAAATGCGCCTGTTAGCATGATACAGTGTATTTGCAAAGAATATTAACGCAGTTAATATTCTTTGGTATTTGTATCATGCCTGTTAGATACTTTGTTAAAGCCTGACTCATCCGCTAATAGCGCTAGTTGCCATTAAACGTTTGTCACGTGTTTTGCGCATAATAACCTCACTCTACTGTGGTTCTGTCTGTGTACTGATTTTATAGTAAAGTGTAAGCGTTAAATTCTTTTAAAAATGAAAAAAAAGTGTTGTGTTCCAAATTGTAGTGATGTAGTTAGTAAAAGACATAGATTTCCTAAGAATAAAGATGAACCTTACACATTGTGGCTGAAAAATATTTCTAATAATAAACTTTTAATGTAAACTCGAGACTGTCTATGAATCCTATAAAGTTTGTGAAAGACATTTTGAGGCGAAGTCCCTGGTATGAGGAGAGACTTAATGGTAGATGCTGTCCCGACTCTTTTCCTTCCTGAACAAATTGCAAACCAAGATATTCTGTCTGAGCACAATTACTGTAAGTGATTTCTTCACTAAAAATGTTATCTATTTTACAAATTATATCTTTTTACATTAGATTCTCACATCAGTCCTTCTGTATCTCATGTTTCACATGCTGATGCTAACACTGAAGTTAATGTTGGACCTCCTTCAAAAAGACAATGTCTTGATAAAGGTACTTATATTTTTAACTTATATTTATTTCTTTATTACTATATGATGTAAGATTAATTGTACATTAACGTTATATACACACACGTGTACACACATCTGTCTGAATGTACCAACTTTTCAGAATTACCTGTAGTCTCCAGTTCATTATGTGAAGATTCATAATCCAAAAATTCCAAAAATACTAGTATTACTTCAACAACTCTATGGCACTGTTTTAGGGATCAAAAATTCTCAAGGTTTAACTATGGAGGCAAGTGATACTGCAAAACTCATACTTTTACTGGACAAACTATTTGATAGCTGCAAGTGCCACTGCAAAATTACACCTGCTAGTAAAGTTTTGAAAGGAGCTTTAACTGCCACTTCGCAACATGAAACTTATTGGAGGGAACAAATTCAAGTTTTGAAGTATATGAGGTTTCATAATAAAAAACAAAACAAATTTGTATTGGTGCCTTCCTTAAAAAATTTAATTTTCACATTAGAAGATTTTATACGCCTAAAACAAATACTTTTATTGAAGCATAGAACATTTTATTTGTGTCTTCGAGAGGTCAATCAAGACCCACTAGAAAACTTTTTTGGCTGTATACGAGCACATGTTCAAAATAGTAATCCTTCAGTAGCACTTTTTAAGAAGTCTTTTAAGTAATAGTAAGTAACTTTATGTCTGTACATTCACCTAATAGTAATTGTGAAGAAGATACAACTGAAGGTGCATTGGATAGTTTGAGATGTTTTGTGCTTGATGAGGTTTTACCAGGGGTAAGCTATTTAGACAACAGTGAAACTGTTACTTCTTGCCAAATTCCCAACAATATATCAATCAAGCGAACACGAATTGGTCGTTGCATATTAAATTATATGGCAGGATTTGTAGTAAAAAATTGAAGCATTTAACAAATTGTAAAATATGTGTGCATAATTTATGTAATGTAACTCAAAAAAGCGATTATGGAGATTTTATAGAAGCCAGGACGTATCCTAACTCCTCTTTAACAGTACCTGGAACAAATTTTTTTTTGATTAGTAGTAAATGTTTTTCAATTTTATTTTATATGATCCCCAAATTTTGTCATTTGTCAAAGCTGTCTATACATTTAAGTAATTATTTAATTAAGAATGTAGAAGTTAAAAGTTTAGTATGTAGTGATCATCCTAATTTTGTGGAGGTAATTATTAAGTCATTTGTGAAGTATAGCTTATATTTTTGGGTGAAAAAAGTAAATGTTATTGCTAATGGTAAAGATGACAAATGTGCTACATTTATAGCAAAACATCCATCCGCGAATGTGGGTAACATAAAAAAATGGCATTGAAGAGATACCAAAACAAGAGAAAAATATTTAAGCGCATTTAAATTTATTACATAATGTTCAAGTCAATTTTATAATGTTAGTATCTTTTTATATAAAAATTATAATTAATTTTATTAAATATATAAATAAAAAGTTTACCTCGAGTAGGATTTGAACCTGACATCCACTTTGCAAGAGTGGCGTTCTAACCAGCTGAGCTATCGAGGTAGAAGCCCCAATTGATGTAAATTTTGTTTTTATGTTGTAGAACTGATATTTACATATTTACTTTTTAACTTATTCGTTCATAACCAAAACTTATAATAATTAGTATCTTTTTAATCAATTTGTATTTATAAGTGTGTTTTAATTAATTAGGTATTACTATAATATTCATGGTTGTTTTGGAGCAAGTAGAAATAATGAAGGATGTCGGTAACATATTTGACTCTGTGTTGTCTTTTGATGGTCATATTTCTCATATAGTTAAACCTGTTTGTAAATCATTAGGCCTCATAACTAGAACTTGTAAAAATTTTTCGAATGTTGAGTGCTTAATAACTTTATATATTAACTTAGTTCGCTCTAAGCTTGAATATGGTGTGATTATTTGGTACTCAATATACAAGAACCACATGAACAGCATTGAATCGGTTCAGCGTAGATTTTAAAAATATGTATGTTACGAATTAACTTGTATATATTCACAACAGGGAACAGATCTAACATCTTTGATGACTAAATATAGCCTACACTCACTCCAAGTGTAAAGTTATTATCTCTGTCACTTTTTTTATATAAATTACTGCATAACGAAGTTGATTGTACTGCACTGCTATCACAAACTAAGTTTCTAGTGTCAAATATTATACGCCAGACAATTACCTTCTAGACCAAACACAAATTTGCTATGCAAATCTCCTATTTATGTTATGTGCAAAAACTTTAATACTATTTCTACTGTATCTGATGTTAACTATAGTGATTTGAGCTCGATTATTGGCTATTAAGGCCAATTTGAATGTCCAATTGGTTGTACTGTTTGACAATAAAGAAAAAGTTATTGTAATGCGATGTTGCAAAACATTTATTTAAAAATACCTTTTGCAATTTTAAATTATCTTATATATTAAAATAATCGGGTCATTTAGTTCATGCAGATTGCGAGACAACCAATATTTATATGAAGGTAATTTTGCGTAGAAAGAAATAACGCAGCCAGAATTTTATTTTAAGGTTTTTAAGTTTTTTACAAATTTGATTTAAATCTTCAAAAATTTAATTTAATTTTAACCACAAAATTTTGCTGATATTTTGTAATTACCGCCAATTTACAGCAGATTGTTTTTGACCCCAACCGTTGTGTGGCGCTAAGTATTATACAAATTTAACGTTGACGAAATTCTTCTATTGGTGGTTGCATTGTGCTAAAATCTATGGTAACCTAGGATCCTCTCAATGGTTTGTAGAGTACTGTAACAAACCTACACTGTACATGATTTACGGAAAGGCATTGTAGAAAATACAGTCACTAAATAACCCATATTTAGTGACTGTAGTAGAAAAACGAAAATACTGCCCTCTGCATTTTGCAAGCGATACGATGTTAGTAATGGCGGCAAAGCGGGAAATTTTAAATATACTAAGAAGTCAAATTTGGAATACTTACTTATATTATCAGTTTTACAATTAAATGTTTTTAATTTTGTTAAGGAACAATCAGTTTCATCAAATTGATCTCCAACAATACCATGGGATTAATTTTGTGAAACTGATTGTCCTTATAAAGAAATACATAAAAACATTTAATTCTAATACTGATAATTATTTTAATTTTAATAGACAACTATGTAAGTTTCATATAAGATGGGGAACAACCTATTAAATAAATTTGGAGTATACCAACTAAAATAAATTAAACATCGAACACTTTTATATAATTTTATTAAAACTATTAAATAATTTCACAAACTGTTGTGTAGGATAACATAATCGTACATTCCAATCACCACCATATTCCCTAATTTTGATTAACTAGCATTATAATCAGTTGAGAATAGGTTTTGATTACATATTTCACAATTCCTACATAGTTTTTTAATTTTTTTTAGAATAAACCCTGCAACAAAAGTATGTGACAAATTACTTAATTCATCACTAACTCGAAGAGAACTTGACATTTTTGAATTTGAATTTATGGAACTATGCAATTTGTAGGTATTGAATTCACATTAACATTATCAATTTGAAATTTAAAAAATTATTATATGGTATTAAATAGATTGTCACTTTTGTCATCTTCACAATTAAAGGATGTTTGATATAAATTGACGGTGGAGTTTATAATAACACTTTTAAATGCACCTATAAAAGAAGGTGCATTTGGATTCACAAATTGTCCACCGTGACTTCTAATTTTTCCAAACAAATTTTCGAGCGGATCCTGGTTGAGACGCCTACCCAACAAATATTTGAACCCTTCATTCCTTAGAATCTGCTATAATTCTATTAAGTTGTATAGGGTAAATATCCAATTTGTTAAATTAGGAGGTTTCTTCTTGTCCTTACTGTTCGTAACAGCAAACTCCATATACCGTAACAAAGGTATAGCCTCATTTTTCCAAAACGATAGGTGTCCACTGTTGTCAGTAATGCAGCACCGAAGTAGTTTCCCTTTCTTTGGCAACACGGAACTGCCATTGACGGAATCAAATAAACGATCAAAGAAGTATAGCAACTCTGCGGTTTCTCCAGCACCTCATGTAATCACTTGAGAATCCCTATCTGTAAAAGATCCAAATTGAAAAGTGAATTCAAAGTAATTAACTGCATTACATACCTAATGAACTTGCTAATTTTAAAGTTGAAGCTACGCTTGAACTAAAAATCCGTGCTGCATGCTTGACTTTCATTTTCTTCATTTTGTACTTGTAAATGTGTTCATCAGTTATATGAGGTAATGCTTTCAAGCCTACAATAGTATTAGCACCATTATCACATTTATACAAACATTGTATGTGTTTTCAATTAGCAATTTTTTGTGATTCTAATCCAAACTTAATATATTTTTTAATGAAATTGTTCCTTATCCCTTTAAGTAAATAGGGTGGGTCATAAATAGGATAAATCCTTCTTCCTTTAATTTCAAAGTAATTGCCTTTGCATTCTTTCCCACTTCTTTGATAATTTGATCTAGTATCATTAAGTAAGTCATTAATTAACTTTACGTTAGTTGTAAATTGGTCACATACTGTTGATATTAGATAAAATCCAGCATCTATTAATAATGTTAATAATTGCAATAATAGTTCTTTTATTTGGTAATGTTGGGCACCTCCACGTGCAGAAAAAGCATATGCTAATGGTTGCTTAAAATTCTTTTTCAACCCTCGCACCATAAACATTAACACATGATCAGCCATTTCATTTGTACGATTGTTCACACCAAAACCTTCAAAACCTTCCACATATCCTAATCTTTCATTAAAATTAACAGAAGGCATAATAGCCATCTCATCAAATATTACAGTTACATATTTGTCGGATGTATACATTTTCTCTGCTGTTTATTTAGTGTAGATTTTCTTGGTAAAATAAAAATTTTTGATAAAAATCTATACGTTTTTGGTCCTTGTTTATAAAGGGTTAGTGCCATTACTTTTTCATCACTAGTGAATCTTCTATGTTTTTTAAAATTTAATGCCTCTCTACATTGAAAACGAATAAACTGTGCTGCAGTTTTATTTAAATTAGAAATACTTTCTTCTAATCCTTTTTGTGCCATGTACTTCTGAGCTTGAAACAAACGTTGCTTAAAATTTAAAATTTGTTTGTGTTTTCTGTAAAAATGTTTAACTTTACCATATAAATGTTTTTTTCGTGGTGTTAATTGTGAAATATTCTTAATACCAATTTCTTGCAAAACAGTTTTAGGAGTCCCCAACAACTTTATTAATATTAATCGCACCCTCATCATTAGCATTTTGAGATGTATTAATATCCAATAATTCATTAGTATTAGGATTCGAAACAGCGGTTGACGGACATGTTGGCATAGTATCATCCAACTGACAAGTTTTCGGAGTGGCTTTTGCATATGAATGTTCCGCATGTATGTCTATAATAATTTTCAATTTTTACAATGTATTTATATGTAATAATATTACCTTTATAATTATGAATGGTTTCAGAAACCCTGATCAAATGTTTGCTTGGAACTGCATTCCGATGTAATCGTTTACAACCATTTGTATAGAAGCACTTATTAAAAGGCTGATGGAAAACCACTTTTAACCGATAAATCTCATCAAAAAAGAGCACTAACAATTTCGGGTTATTCATTTTTTTAAACCAATCCCTCATTCGAGTTAAATGACTCTTGCGATTTGGAAAACGATGTCTAATCGACAATTTGTCTTTACAGCCCGGAACACTACACTTGACATAACCCATTACACTAACATGAGAGTCTATAAAATAAAACTAAGATTAATAAAAACTAAATAAAAAAATATGTACACTAATGACTACAAAAATAATTTTTAATAAAAAGATAAATAAATGTTAAATGTGGAAAAGTAAGGTTACGTGAAAGTGATAAATTGTAGTAAACTGTTTTATCTGGATACATCCAAACAGAGACTAGTTCGCTCTATATTTTGCAAGCAAAACTAAATTATGATCACGTGACATGAATAATCCTTTTCATTTACGGAAACCGTCTAGAGTATTTTTCCTAGTTTGTGGAGCACCAAACGGAACAAAGCAGATATAATTTCTGCTTTTCACGCATTTTTTAAAAAGAACAGGGACGTTGAATATATAACCATCTGGTTAGATAGTTGTTCGGTCCAAAACAAAAATTGGGCCATATTTTCTTTTTTTATTTACATAATAAATTGCAATGAAATAAATCTAAAACAACTGACAATAAAATACTTCCGAGTCTGGCCACTCTTTTATGTCAGCCGATCATTTTCACCAAAAGGTAGACATGGCCATTAAGAGAGTGAAGAAAATTTTTGATTTTAATGATTTTGTTTCCTGTGTCACATCTGCCAATGGTGGAAAGACCGACATAATTAGTATGGACATTAGGCAGTTCAACAATTGGAATGACCCGAGTTCCAAATTTAAATTAATAAAAGGACCGTCTATTTTTTCAAGAAACAGCTTTGACTTCCAGTACAATACGACCTTTGAAAATGAACACTTTAAAACACACAATTTCCTAAATAACAAAACCATCAAAAATGGTGTTCAAAAGCCCCCTGAACGAACACATGACAGAGAGGTAAAAGTCATAAAAATACAATCATATCAACTCTAAAGCCGATTACCTCGGAGTCACGTTTACAATTCTGGAAAGATCTAAATGTTAATTGTGAGTCATACGAAGACGATTCGGACGACTAAATAAGCCGATTTTAAATAGTGTTGATACCTACTTAGTTTATTAAACTTATATAAGATTGTAGTTTACTTCTGTGGCTTAAAATAAAAATAATATCAATAGTACTATGTGTATTTTTTTCTCAGATTACCAAGCTTAAACGTCCTAACTAACAAAAGTCAATGTTTTGGACAACTATGAGATTTGCAAAATATATGTATTGATTTATATTGTTAAAAGGTAACATGCCAAAATTTCATTTTTTGCAAAATATTTACATAGTGAACAACTCATGGAAACACAAAACTGTTAATATCTCAAAACCATCCTGAAGTCAGATAGGACGTTTCAGCTTAGTGGGCAGATTTATTGTAAGATTTTTTTATTTCACTGCTCAATCTCAAATAGTTTCCGAGTTAAGACCGGCCACCTTTCTTAATTGTACACGATGCCTTTGAAAAGAATAGATTAACTACTGACAAGATAGTGGATAAGAACCTCAGAGTAAGGAAAGATCACAGACAGGATGAATTGTTAGTGTAACTGTCTATGTTTTGTAACAATACTAAATTTTTAGTGTCAATCCACAAATTTTTACCCAAACAGACTATGAATGAAAATCGTGAAAGTTTACATTTCCATATTTCTGTAACGTCCTTTTTGTTTGTCACATAAAAAATCTATTGTCATAATTTAAAACTATTTAATTCTTTCTAATTTACAAAAATAGGTTGGTCCATAATTCTGCTGTACTACTGGGATCACCAAATGTCCATATTTCATCAATTTTGGATTAGCAAATCTGTAAACATTTCGAAATGGTGCTAAACTTTGACTTAAATCCCTATAATACAAGATTCATATAAAAAGGATTAATAAGCCAATCAACTTACTTGACTACAATTTCCATATTAGACTCCTCCCATATTTGTTTTAAAGCCATATGAACAACCCCGTCATTTTGTACAGGACTCAACGAGCAGGTTGAATAAACTACGATACCTCCTTTCCGAATTAACTTTAAAGCGTGCACTAGAAGTGCAGATTGCATTTCCGGTAATTTCAACCTTTCTTTAGTTCTTGCACTTTTAAATATACTATTATCGTTTTCATGAACAGAATGTCGGTCAGTGGTGCACGGAACATCCACCTAAATAATACAATTAACATCATTTAGGTAAATTCACACAATCATACCAATATTCGATCATAATTATCCTTTTCTAAATTTCGTCCATCACACTGAGTAACTTTAATTCGATTTTTCTTAAACCATCGTTCATCAAGATCATAAAAGTATTGTTCTAAAACGTTTAATATTCTATTAACACGAGATAAACTGACATCATTACATACTACAAAATCGGGATATAAAGTTTGAAGTGCTAAATAAGTTTTCCCTCCCGGAGCAGCGCACATATCAAGAAATTTATGACCAGGCTTTAAATCTAAGGCTAAAATGGGGAGCACTGAGCCACCATCCATTATGTAATAGTTGTAAACCTTAGTAATATCACGTTTGGGATGTGCAAATGTCGAAAAATTCTCTTCCTCAAAACAATAGACATTGAGATGCTCCGGAAAATGAAGATGATACTCCTTTTCTACTTTAACCGATCGTTCAGTCTTATCATAGTATTTATAATGTTGCGATTCCGGTACCCAATCCTCCATTCCTTTAATTTTGGTCGCTGGTAAAAACTGACTTAAGGTAACAGCACTCGTATTATCGTTTGTTACTAAACGTGATGAATCGATGACAGCATTAGATAAACTTGCTTCTAATGACATGTTATGCTGCGTTTCAGTTTGTTTAGCTTCATCTTCCTCCTTGTGTTTAAACTCGTTGCCTTTTTTCCATATATTTTGTAAGTAATTTATACGTTTATTTTTTGACAGAGCTTCTTGAATGTTTACCTTTTCTAAATTATACAAAGTACGCATATTCAGTGCACCATTATTTTCTAGCTCACTTTTGCTAGCTTCGAAGTCGGAATAATTATTTATTACAGCTACATACTTCTGTATTCCTAACAAGCCTTCTCTAATATTTAACCAATTTATTCCAAATACATCCTTATAAAAGTCATCAAAATGCTCCATTGCTTTATCTTTAGGAAAAACTTTTTTGTTCACGACAGACTAAAATCAAACAATGCTTTCTATTATTACGTTATATTATTTGAAAATGTTTGTTAAATATTTACACAGTTATAATAGTTTTAATAACAATAACCTTTTCAGTATCTTCAATTTCCATAATAATAAATTTCGTTAAATTATGAGAAATGCAAGGTGGAACTAAGGTGCGCTTTCAGTCAAATAGTGTTTGTATCAAATTGTTCCAAAATATCAATATAATTTCAGGATAATAATAATGCTAATTGTAAATAAGAAAGAAATATAATGCAAAACTAATGGACAGTAAATTAATTTAATAGCCTAATCGTTAGTCATACAGTAATGTTTAAATAGTGCAGTTTTATGCTTAGATGTCTCTATCATGTACTCCAGGCCATGTAACATAATCCTATGTACATGTGTTCTAAATATTTTTTGCTAAAGTGGATTTTGGTGTTTTGTGATAAGAAACAAGCAACATGTTGTTAATATTAAGCCAGTTTAATTAACTTATGGGAAAAAACATTTGTATTTACGTGTCGTAAAAATAAATCATAAGCATGTTGAATTTTTTTAGCAATTGCGATCCAAATACGATTGAGTAATAATTCTGGGTGTGAAACATTTATTGGTTACGTTACATTAATAAATATATGATAAAACTCTTTTACATACTTCAAAACCAAGAAAGCAGACTGCATTTGCAGGAAAAGCTCTAAGTAAAACTGGTGTAATTCCTTGATACAAACCCAAAATTCCATTCTCTTTAATAACCTCTCGAAAAATAACACCTACACTTGCTGATGTTTCAGAAGTTTGCAAACGACTTTTTATTACATCTGCGGGCATTGCTACAATCCAATTTGTAATACCTGCACACCCACCTCCTATAATGGCCATGGTGAACCCCATTTCCTTTGTACCATCATCAGTAACATAATCTTTGAATTTTTCATATGTAACATAATACATAGCAGCCGCAGGAACATCTCTTAATAATGTAGCGACAGT
Organism: Vesta saturnalis; assembly: GCA_036346205.1. Lineage (NCBI taxonomy): Eukaryota > Metazoa > Arthropoda > Insecta > Coleoptera > Lampyridae > Vesta > Vesta saturnalis. The sequence goes on along the minus strand of JARFJB010001166.1, from coordinate 13,638,852 downwards.
TCCTTTATAAATAGTCCGAATACCACCCTGTTTATATAATTTTACAGCACAATCTAAGGTTCCATTGTATAATTTTTTACCAGAAGCTTCTTGAGCTTGTAAGAGACATTTAATTCGCTCTCCGGGGGTCATAAATATAGTTGAACAAATTCCCGAAAAACCACCTGCAAGAAAATTCTGCAATAGAGTTAATGGTTTATCAGGAGCTGATCTAAATAATGATTTTCCTAATCCGTATCCTGCAAAACCAACTGCAAATATTGGTGGTGTTGCTAGTAAAGGAGCTGTTACACCTTTATATAACCCCAAAAATCCTTCTTTAGCAATACTTTTTTTAATGCAATCAAATGTGCCTGTATACAAGGGAGCTTCACCCTGATTTGGTTTAGGCATGGTTTGTAAGCGAACTTTAACAGTATCTAGTGGATGTCCTAGTAATACACAACATATTCCACCGAAAGCGCCGCATATTAAAAATTCAACAGCACTCTCCCGCATATTACCTATATAAAAAATCTAACATACCCAATGCGTTGATTTATGTTTATTACGTATTAGTGGTTTGTAAGAAGTTGTTTTCACATTATGCCTAACTATTTTGAACATTTCCAATTTTTTTATAAATCAGTGAATAATTGTAAATTTTGACAGATCACACCAAATTTTAGAATGTTTTTCTATAAAGTAGAGAGCATAGAATTTCTATGGTAGCAACTATAGAATGTAAATTATATTCTATGGTAGAAAGTTGTATGCAGGGCAACCAACATATACATATATAGTTACTAATGTTGCCAGTGCTTCTAAAATTGTGGTAGTAAGCCCCAAACCAAAATATTTGGTATGGAACACACTACTTACCTTCCACCCATCAAGTGGAAATAAAAAAATGAAATTATGCAGTTTTTTAGGAGTATTATGCAACCTTTATTGTAATACGATTATAATGAATATTTTTTACGGAAACAGAAATCCAATGAAATGAGATAACTTGTCGTCATATGATTAAAATAGGTGTTAAGATTACACTAAAAATTCCACACCTTTACTTTAAAACCCATAAGATATCTTTATTTTGACTTGTTGCCATGCCAACTAGAAAAATTTCCGGAAATTTTTTTAGGCAAGGCGATATTGATGTGGAAATTTTTTACAGTTGAGAAGTATACCATGTACGCATTGCCATTTTATCTATTTTCTTTACAACCACTAAATAATTTACTTGTCAATAATACGAGATTTCTAGGAATTAACATTATTTATTATACTCTATAAAGTTTAATTTAACATAAAACACAAATTGCACAATTTATTTAATTGTTCATTAACAAATTACATTTGAAACATAGGATTTACGTATACATGACATGATTTAAATGTTCTTTGAACTGAAATGTAGAATTTACATACATAACAAGATTTAAATGTTTTTTGTACTGCGACAGAACCGATTAAACAAAAATGAAAAACCAACATATGTGAACAACAACAATACCTTGGCCTGCTTCGCAACCAGTGAAATTAATTTAAAATGTCAGGTTTCATTTATAATTTTATTTCAAATTTTTGTGTGTAATACTTTAAGAAAATTATCCCTAGTCTTCGACTTGGAATAATTTTCAAAATAATATTTGTGGCCTCAAACAAATTTCCGGAAATAAGCTCTTGTGATATTGTAAGTGATTATTTCCCTTATTTTATATTAACCAATGAAATGTCATACATTTTGAAATTCAGACCAATCGCAATAAAGTATCAGCGGTTATTTCCCTTGCCCGTCAAATTTGAATTTTTGACCAATCGCGTGCTTGGAAACTGCTTTGATATGACCAATCAAAATAAAATAAAACGACTGTCACCGAAAGGACGGCATTCAACAACAAAGAATCCATCCGAAAATTAAAATTCTTTAATTCTGTATTTTTAATTGTAAATAGAGGAATAGTGTAACATTGATTGTTAGTATTAGTTGTTGTTTAATAAATAAGTTTTTACTTATTATTTTATTAGTTCAATCCTTTATCTGTGTTTTTCCGTATACACATAGAAATGTTCTTGGCTCAGGAAATAATCTTATTAAATATAACACGACTTCGATAAATTAGCTACTATTTTTATTGCTACTAAATTTCTCGTGTATTTTACAATTTGTGTCGACATAATTTGGGCATTAATAACCAAAGATTATTAATGCCAAAATTACGTCTCGACAGATTGATTTTAAAATACACTCGAAATTTAGATGCAATAAAAATAGTCGACTATTTATCGAGGTTTTGTTATATTACCGTCGACTATTGCACTAGAGAAATAGTCACTTGTGTTCCTGTTTGTTGTATTTCTGTATTCAGTTAATAAAATGTTTTCTAATTTTTATTCTGAAGTTAATTTAATTTACGAGGGAAATAATCTTCCTAAATATAACACGACCTTGATAAAGACTGCTGTTTTTGTTGTTGCTAAATTACTCTAACATTTTACAATTTGATTCGACATAATTTTGGCATTAATAATTGACACTGCAGTATTCCCAAAATTTAAATACAAAAAAATAACAGGCTATTTATCAAGCTCTTGTTATATTACTTATGAATATTTTCCTGATGTATAATTTACTAATATACAGCAATGCAACATTGTTAGGGTTAACGATATGAATTACAGCGGTAATTCAACTGCAATGACCTGATACTCAACTACCGTAGTAACGGAGCTACTCTTGTCATGAACAAGAAGCATTTGTCAAACACTGACAGCCACATTACAAAATTTAAGTTTACTGTAAAAATGAACCGATCTCGTAAAATTTCCTGAAAAACCATTGATAGCAAGATTGAAAAGAGTGTTCCGAAGAATGCAGTGAAAAATCAGGCATTGATCTGGACGCTTGTTGTTTGTTTTCTAAATTTTGTTACATGCTTAGTAATTAAAAAGTGTTATCGTTTAATTTAACTTTTTAATTAATTAAATAAAGGTTTTGTTAGTTTGGTTATATATATATATATATATATATATATATATATATATATATATATATTGAGGTGATATGTTTGAGTGTTAAATAAGATGGTTATAAAGAAGTAAAGATTATAATTCTTGGAAATGGGGACCTACTCTAATGGGCTGTATTAATATTTTTGTAATACATTCATACAGGGTGATTAAAAATGGACAATAAAAAGTAGATTAAAAAAAAACTATAGTCATTTTTTTAAATAGAAACCCCCTATTTTTTTAATATTATCTTATTTAGCATTAAAAATAAGGGTGACTTTGTATAAGAGTGTATATTCCAAAAAATGGTAGTTTTTGAAATAATGACAATTTAACATTTTTTTATTGTAAAAAGGCTATACGGCTTTCAAGTTTTGTTGTTAGTTGACCGTGACAGCGAGGCGTGGCATATAAAAATAATAGAGATCATCGTAAACGTCATTATTTATTGTCACTTGATAATATGTGTGATGCATTAGGGTATTTTATAGAAAATTGATTTAAAACTTGAATTAAAATTGTAAATAATGAATTTTTCGCAAGCCGAGATGGTTGATATGATTTTTGTTTTGGGAGCTAGTGATAAGAATACGCTCTTAGCAAGAAGACTGTATTAACAACGGTTTCCAGAGAGACGGTAACCTTAAATAAGGGCATTTGAAAAGCATTTGGAGCGTTTTGAAATAACTGGCAATGTGTTATATGAAAAAATACTATGGAAAAACGTGCACAGACTGAGGAAAATCAATTAAATGTACTATTAACAGTTACCGAAAATCTATATATTGGACAACGACCCATTTCTCAGCAGGTTGGTGTTGAACGACGTACGGTACAGCGGATATTGAAGTCTCAAAAAATGCACCCCTATCACATTCAACTACTTCAAGAGTTGGTTCCTGAAGATTATCAAAGACGACTGGAATTTTCTCAATGGGCTCAAAACAAAATAAACCAACAAAGAAATTTTGTTCATTTGATTTTATTTACAGATGAGGCCTCATCTATAAATAAAATCAAATGAACATTTCACAGAAACGGAAGTGTAAACAGACACAATTTTCATTACTATTCTACCTAAAATCCACATTTTGTAAGATATACTTCTCAAACTAGATGGTCTTTAAATGTTTGGGGAGGTGTTATTGGTAATCATGTAATTGGACCATATTTTTTTGATCAACGAGTAACAGGGAAGTATACTTAGACTTTCTGCAAAACCATCTACCTAATTTGCTGCGTCAAGTGCCACAGGATACGCAACAAGAAATGTGGTTTCTTCATGATGGGGCCCCAGTACATCATACAGGTCCGATAATAACTTTTTTAAATGCTAAATATCCAGAATGTTAGAGTGGGAGGGGAGGGCCTGTTGCTTGGCCTGCTAGATCCTCAGATCTTACTAAAATGGACTTTAGCATATGGGGGTACGTCAAAGAGCAGCTTTATAAAATACCGCCTACAACAAAGGAAGACATGAAGATTAGGATTAGGACTGTTTTCAAAACATTAGTGTTGAAATGTGTAGATATTTAAGCAGTGAATTTGAGAGACGTATTGCATTGTGTATTCAAGAAAGAGGCGGATATTTCGAACAACTTATTAGGTAGTACGTATTTGACGTGTTTCTAGTACTTTTATCTGTATAATACAGGTTTAGTTACATTAGAGGTGTTAAGTTTATGATTAGGATTAGGACATAATTTGTTGAATCAAAAAAATATTGTCTTTACTTTAAGTTCGTTTAATAAAATAATTATTTATATGGGGTTCAATAAATTGTAATATTTCGATCTGAAGTGCTCGATTTTTTTTGTTTCGCCGCGCCCCGCCGTCACGGCCAACTAACAACAAAACTTGAAAGCCGTATAGCCTTTTTACAAGAAAAAAATGTTAAATTGTCATTATTTCAAAAACTACATTTTTTTGGACTATACACTCTTATACAAAGTCACCCTTATTTTTAATGCTAAATAAGATAGAATTAAAAAAATATGGGGTTTCCATTTAAAAAAATGACTATAAGTTTTTTTGAATCTACTTTTTATTGTCCATTTTTGATCACCGTGTATGAATATATTACAAAAGTATCAATACAGCCCATTAGAGTAGGTCCCCATTTCCAAGGAAACCAACCATAACTAATTGATAAAGGCTTCGTTTAGAAAAGATTTCCACCTATGTTTTGGCCTGCAAACGTCATTTTTGACGGTTAGACTTAGGTATATGACATTATACATAAAATGTGTCTAAAATTGTATGTAGAATCTAAATATATAATAATATATCGGGTTTTCTATTTAAAAAAAAAATTTAAATTACTTCTAAGCTTTTATGATCTACCCTGTATAATTAAAAATATTTTTGGAATATGCACCAGAACATATCTTACAACTTCTCTATTTAATTTTTTTTTGTATCTCTTTAAATAAAGGAGATATGGGACTTTGTCACACTAATGTGCCACCCTGTATATACATCCTTTTTTTACCGGAATTATCTACACTGTAACATACTAGCACTAACCGGTTTATAACCAATGATTCTGATCAATGTGGTCAGCACACTCGCGGTCTTTAATTTTTCGATTCATAGATTACTTAATCTTCTTCTTTCAGTTCAAAATTATGATAGAGTTATGCAACGTGAAAGAACACGCACGTACGCGCGCTTACACACGCTCACACACACGCACATACTAACGCATATACACGCACACGCTCACACACGCCATGTTAAAAATGGTCAAACTGGATTCAGGGACCCTCAAAACGTAAAGATCCGTCAAAATCTCGAGGTCGAACTTTTTCATGATTGCAATCCTTCCCTTTACTATACTTCGTGTAGTTACGAGAATGTAAATGCACTGTGCGTTAAATACGGTACGCCCAATGACGATTGGTTAATCGTCATTGGCTACTCCTGGTCACTTAAATTAACATCGTGAAAAGTATTAAAATACTACCCTTTTATCGTCGCATAATAAATTAGTATTTCCTGAAATTTAATCATGGGCAAAATTGTCAATTTGCATTGTTAAATTGACGTAATTTTTATGTGAAAATATTATGTCGTGTATCATGACTCATAAGAAAATGCGCAGAGTTTACGTAAATATACTTCAAGTAAAGCAGGTTTACCGTAGAAGCGTGATCTAGTATAGTGGATACTGGAAAGTAGCAATTTTTTTTATCTTGAATGAGATTTATTCGTCCTTGAGGCGCCAATTATTAATTTTTCAAAAAAAAAAAAAGATTATTAAGGAATGTGCTGTGTGATGTAATTTATATTTCAAAGACCGTTCGCATTTGTTTAGAGAATGTTCAATAAAGCTTGATCAATGTAGTCATGAGGGTCAGAAAGTGAAAAGGAATGATTAATAGACGTATGCAAAAGGTATGTTAATTTTATTTATTATTCACAATTTGCTACATTTTGTTTACATTTGTGTAAAACAAAATGTTTATTTTTGAATGTATTGCATTTTTTAGCGCAGACATACGTCATTCGTTCGTTTGTATGAGATTAACGCTAGCCGATGACGTAAAGTATGTCCGAATTCGTATTTATATGTATTCCCGGGACTGTACGAAATATTATTTTATTGATTTGTGTTTAAAAATTAATTATCACTTAATAACGAAACTACAAATGTTTCTTTTAATTACAGGATCATATGTCAAGGTTGTATTAATATTTAAAGGGATAATAAACTTAACAACAGTATGGAATTTCTCGAACAATGGACATCGGAGAGATTGCTGTTGAAAGTGGACCATGTCTAGATACAGTAAGAGCCTTACACCAAACAGTCGTTGCACTTAGAACTGCATTAGAGAGAAGTCGTAACGAAATTTTAGAATTGAAACAACGATCTTGGCCTAAAAAATCTCTTGAAAATGCACTAAAAAATTTATCAATCGAAAACCACGTTCTTAAAAATTCAATAACTTGTGAAGAAAGTGAGAAAGATCAGTCAGAAAAGCATGTAAGGATTAATTCCCCGCCTGTAACGGATGAATTCGAATCACCATCAATACATGCTTCTACACCGAGAAACTATGTAAATTTAGATAACTCTGTGGATATATCGATAACAATAGAAAAAGTAAGTCCTAGACGTATATCTTCATCATTAGAAAATCTTACGATTGTTAAAAGGTCGTCGAAACCAATTAAAGGTTTAAGTGTATCAAAAACATTTAGTTATTCAAATATACCGGGAGAAATGACAGAGAATTCTCGTAATGTTTTAACGACGCGTGCTATGTCTAGTCCTTTAAATGTGTCATCATCACCTAACATATCCGAAATTCAATCTTCAAATTGCCAAAATTCAACCCCTAATAGAGTGCCATTAGAAAATGCTCAATCAGAACCTACACTTCCTCACGATGTAGAACAGAATGAAGAAGTTGACGATATCGAATTAATATTTACAACCGAAGAAACTAGGGAATCGGATTTTAAAGAAGAATTAGTTCCTATCGATAGTGAAGTATCAAACAGGGTAAGATGTGGATAAGGTTTGATCAATTAATCCGTGGGATGTTTCAGAATTTACAATGTGCGCATTCGGATTTTGAGCAAAGTTTGTCAGATCGTGAGTTGGATGATGACGTTTTCAGTGAAACAGAAGGTTTAGATTCTAATAAAAAGGAAACATCACAACAAATATATAACTCGAAATCGGATAATTCAATTAATCATGAAGAGAAAAGTTTAAAAAGTTATTATTCTTATCAGGATTCTAGTTTTGAGAACAAGTCACTTGAAAAAGATGAAAGTTTTGATAGATTCGATGATCGTATACGTATTATTGAAACTGATATTTCGAAATGTGGCATTGTTGATGTCGATTATGCATCGGGAAGAAGAAATACTTGTCCTAATCCATTACCCTATCGACCAATTATACACAGGTACGTGTTGAAAGAGCACTGATGCCAGTTTGTACCACTGCCGTTTATCCACTTTCCACTCTACCATTTCCAGGCAAACTTATCCAACTAAATTTATTGTAACTATTGTTTTACCAGCACAAGCTTGATTGTTGGTATTCTTCTATGTAATTGCTTTTATTTTACATACGAATAATGCACAATACTATAATTCATATGCATGAGTAAGTATTACCATAAAATAGTAATACATGCAGAGTAGAATTTTCCATCACAAACATTGATTGTTAAACTATTAAAATGAGAAATCTAACATCGATTGTTTGCAAAAACAAAGTTTAATAACAATGTTATTTGTTAAATTATGTTCACAATGATATAGTAAAAAACAAATATATAGAATTCTACAGCAACTTAGCAGGGCATAGGTTAGGTTCCAAACAACGAATCATTTGGCTTTGCCCTTACATTTAACCCTTCTTTGTTTGTACAGAAAAAGTAGACGTCAAAATAAATAAATCTGCTAGAATATTAAAAATGAACTTTCTGTTGCCATATCTATGTAGAGTTAATTGAAACAAAAATCATTCAACATTACTTTGGGGTAGTGGCTACGAGCTACAGCCTCTAAAAAAAATTGAGTCCTACAGTTTCTGAGAAAAAAACTTTTTTACCCATTGTTCAAGTCGCCCCATGATGGGGTGACTTGAAATTTGCATCTAACTTGCACTACAGTTGCTAGTAGAACGCAATTGATGCGACTTGAATAGCACAATAGCTAAATTCAAACGTACGGTAACAAAAATTGAAATATTTTTTTATTTAAAAAAAAATACCAATAATTTCTACCAAAACTAATTTTATTTTTGTGATTAATACATTATTGTCAACCACATGTCTTAAAATAAACAACAAATACATGGTTTATGAAAAAAAAAACTTAACGTAAATGCCCTTTGGTCAAGGAGGAATTAAAAAAAAATATGTTTAGAAAACTTATGAAAGTTGGCGAAAATATATATAAAATAATTTTAGTTAAACTTTATTTGTCCTCTTCTTAATATTTCATAATCTAATAGCGGTTTCTTTATTTATTCCTTCCCAACAATAGATATGTCTTCTACCGAAGGAAAAGTGTACGCACCAGCAATCTTAGATGTTCTGAAGAATGTGCAAAGGTAACTATCATTATTCTCACAGTGCAATATTTTTGCCACGTATCTCTTACTTTTTCCAGATTCAGTTTTCATGTTGACAAAAATGTAATCCCCTGATTTAAGACCACTTAGATCAGCAGAATCTTGAATGTCTTGCATTTTTGTAACTTCATCAATGTTAGAACCATTTTCAGCTTCCAAATCAGAAAATGTTTCAGGGTCCGTGTCGCTATCGACGGTTAAATCCCTCTCACTTACGCTGCTTTCGGAAGACGACGATAACAGTAGACTTGATCTCTTCTTTGGTTTCGTATTTTTTTATGGTTGTGGTAATGATGCTGATGTTAATGCCGGTTGTATCTCTTACTGGGATATGCTCTTGCCTGCTTCCACTGGCAATTTCTTTTTTCTACCGACAGAAGTTGATGACCTAAACCTAGATGTCTCAAACACTTCTTTCAGTGATTCGACAATTGCAACTTCTTGCCGAATTTTTTCTGAATCTCTCTTTGGTAATTTACTTAAAACTTAGTGTCTATTTCATGGTACCAAACCAGTCGCTTCAAAGCCTGATTTTATTTTTTTCTCGCTACCTGCTGCAACTCTATTTAGTGTTTGATTTAAGAGGCGTGGAAATACTTCTTTTCTCACAGTTCCTTTATTATGTTTTTCCACTCTTGAAGTGTTTGCCTTCAAGCTGTCTTAATCGTCGAAAGACACTGACGTCTAACGGCTGAGTAAGATGGGTGCTGTTAGGTGGCAGGAGTGTGATTATATACGGCATCTGGTGGCCCATTTTCCGTCCATGTTGACCATAGATGATCCGATGAAGCCCTACTCTAGAAGCTGAACAAGAGGACATTACAGATGTAGCTGCCTTGGATGTGTACAGGTTGTCCCATTTTCGTATGTTTTACGGGGTATCTCGCTTACTTTTTAGGTTTTTGCGACACAGTGCTACTTTTTAGTGAAACCAAAGATGCACTAATCAAATTTGCCATAGCCATATTAGTTTTTGTGCTACAGGGTGATTTTGGAAAAATTGCATTTTCAGTCATCCCCTGTAACTCTGTTATTGTCAGACATATTAAAAAAGTAAAAATTGATATTTGTAGATTTTTTTACGTAGAATCCAGTGGCGATACTCAGATTTTCTTTAGAGGTCACAGTTTTTGAGATATTGACATAACCTACTCTTTTTTAAATGGGACACCCTATATATTTATTTTAAATCTTTTTTCCCATGCCAAGAGCTTTTCAAAAATATAGCACAGTCTATATTTATATTTATAAATAACGTGACAAAATGATTTTGTTCTATAATTTACATTGATAGAAACAAAATAATTAATTAATCACAAATATTGTTCAAATTGCAGACCATTATGTCTCCTACAAGTTTCACAAAGTTTATAAATTCTTTTAATAGCATTTTCCAAAATAAAAATGATTGTCTTCGTAATTCTGCAAAAGCATTTTCCGTTCCAATTTTTATTGTTGGCATATTGCCTTGAATAAATTTTATTCTTTAAATACCCCTACAAAAAAAAATCCAAAACCGAGAGATCCGGTGATCGTGGTGGCCATCGAACAGGTCCATTTGTTCCAATCCATTTCCTGGGAAAACGTTCATTTAGCCAGTTTAGTATTATTCTAGCATTGTGGGCTGGAGCCCCATCCTGCTGGAAGAATATATCGTTCAGTTGAGCCAGTGGAATATCTTCTAAAATGTTCATAGTTTTTTCTTATACAATTTGTAAATACCCATTAGAGTTTAGGTTTTGTTCATAAATCGTGTAAACTATTTTTCGGTTAAAAATAAAGCAGGAGACATTAAATCCGAACCTGCCTTGAAAGGAAAAATCACGTGGGTGTTTTCTTGACTCCAAAACCGCGAGTTGTGTCTATTAAGAATTCCCGAACTTGTGAAATGTGCCTCGTCTAACCAAATTATTTTTTTTCAAAATTATTGTCCTGAGTTTTCATATTTATAAACCAATTGCAGAACTCCAATTTACGTTCAGAATCACCAGGGTGCAGATGATGAACAAGTTTGTACTTGTAGGGTTTGAATTTATGTTTTTTAAAATCCTGTTGTTTTAGACACACTGGTCTCTTCATCTATTTTCCTGCACAAGGTTTCAGGAGTGGCTTGAACAACTGCTAAAACGTTGATCTCTGATTTCTCGTTCTCTTTGTTGTAAAGGGGTCGAGGTTTGTCAAAACATCCATGTTGGCAAAGATTAAATTTTAATTTTTGAAATATTCTTCTGTCGGGTTGTGTTCTTTCGGGATATCTATATCAGAAAATAGGTATATAAAATAAATACAAATTCTAAGGTAAAGATTAACTGACCTGTTCAGATAGTTCTAAGGCCTGGTCTGTGCTTTCATTAGATAATATGAAGCAGGTATTCGTATCATATTTCTCAGTTTTCAAATTTTTGGTTTCGAGCCATATTAAAAAATAACAACAACAAGAACAAGAACGATAACAATAAACAAAAACAACGAATAACAATAAATATCAGCACTAAATTTGAGAAAATGTAACCAGGAATAATTTAAGAGAAGCAGAAACAGAAGCAGAAAATCAAATACCTAAGTAATGGCAGAACGTTAAGTATTTCGTTTTTTGCGTTACCATGGTTACCCACGGCTATCCACTATTATCAATGTAAATTATAGAAAAAAATCATTTTGTCACGTTTTTATAAAAATAAATATAGACTATGCTATATTTTTGAAAAATATTGGCAGGGGAAAAAGATTTTAAAAAATATATATAGGGTGTCCCATAAAAAAGTAGGTTATGTCAATATCTCAAAACTGTGACCTCTAATGAAAATCTGAATACGCCACTGGATTCTACGTAAAAAATCTACAAATATCAGTTTTACTTTTTAATATGTCTGACAATAACAGAGTTACAGGATTACTGAAAATGCAATTTTTCCAAAATCTCCTGTAGCACGCCAACTAAGATGACTATGACAAATTTGATTAGTGCATCTTTGGTTTCATTAAAAATAGCACGGTGTCGCGAAAACCGCAAGGTTCTAACCTAAAAATAAGCGAGATACCCCATCAAACATACGAAAATGGTACAACCTGTACATTACCGTTTCTGCCCTTTTAGAAGTTGTACGAACAATTACTTTTACTCGACTGCGATCGTTGGTGAAATTCGTTTCATCGTAAATAACAATTGCCTCTAGTGGAACATCCTTTAGACTTTCTGACAAATGGTCAAAATATTTATTAACTGTTTCAGAGGAAACTTCATCTCTACTCTCTTTTATGGATTGAGAGAGTCTCTTAGACAAGCGTTCTTTATGCCGATATATAAATTTTTGTAGCCAAGCTTCACCAGGCTTGTTATCTCGAAATTGCGGCAATTGTTTTTCGCTTCTATCTAAATAGCATTTTACAATTTCTTGTATGTTGTTCGAATCGCAAGGATAACCCCAGTCTGCGGCGACAGATATATCCCTAACTAAGTAGTTTGTCTCTTCATCGGACATTGCAGTTTGACCCCAGCTGATTTTGTGTGTTTGCCCTTAACCCTTCTATATAAAGTTATATATGAAATTCATACTCATTACTCAAATGAGTAATGAATAAATGATATAATTGTAAAACACTTTGAACAGTTTCTTCAGTGTAGTCGCGATATTTCCGACTTCCTGGCATTCTCTTGTAAGTGCGCACTTTTTTTGAAGTCGCCCCTGAAATTACACGAATATATAAAATGACACACCACTGAACAGTAGGATATGCTAATGAAATTTTGAGGTTAGATTATGAAAGCCCAATCAATTACCGCTTGGAAAAAAATACTGCGATGTTTGTGCCTTTTCAGAAACGTCGGTGCAATAAGAAGTTTACAGACTAAAAATATAACATTTTTTACCTTTCTTTTTTGTCACTTTTAAAACACTTCACAGGTATAAACACGCTCTGGCAACGTAATTTAACTAAGCAACCCGTCGATCTTGCCATATTTAGTAATTGAATGTCTGACCGCTAGAGCGCACCACGTGTTTTGATTAGACGTCGCAAAAGTTATCAAGTCGCCTCGGTATTTTCAAGCCGCCCCGTTTTACGGTATACAGCAAGATAACACTAGTATTTCTAATGAGTGTTTGCAAACCGATATCGAATAAAATTCATAACATTAAACCTAAACATAATATAAATAGTACACTAGAAATCGCAAGCTAACGGCTAGTTCTGATTTTTTAATGTTAGGACCACTACCAGTAGTATACAGGGTGGGTGTCTACTGCGTGGACGGAGGATTGCTCCTTAACTATTAGAGATATCAAAACCAATTTTGGTGTGGTAATACACGATCATTGGACCTACATTCTAAAAATATTTAGGAATATACAGGATGATTGACAAAAATATTCCAACCCGAACCTTTTTTTAATGGAACGCCCTGTATATTTTGTATTTTTGGATTGACTGTTACATTTAGACTAAAAGTATAGAAATTTGTATCTGTATCACTAACCGTTCTGCAGATATCGTCACTTTAGTACCAAAATAGAGTTAACTTTGGAACCACGATGTGAGCGTTGTCACCACAATTTTGTAAATCTGTTTATACCACCAACTATTAATAATCGTCTAGTAACAAACTGGGGATTTTTTCGAAAACACGTAAAAGTATACAGAATGATTAACTTACGCGAAATGTAATTTTTCTTAATTTTGTTCAAATGCAACACCCTGTATATTTTTTCGATTCCCTGTGAAAAGTAGATACTAATTGATAATAGGTTTTATAGCCATAAGACGGACCCTTTTTGAGATATTTCTATATCTCTAATACTTAAGGAGAAATCCTCCATCCACGCACTAGACACCCACCGTGTATATCCAAGTTTGCTGCTTCGAAAGACCGGTGCTAACTTCGTAACACTCGAAAAACCGCGTAATTTTCGCATTTGTTTTGTTTTTCCGCTATATCTCCTAAACAGTGCGTTTTTCATAAAACCTTTTTTAAAGTAGATCACATTTTCTGAAATTTGAGATCAGAACCAGCTCTGTGGTACAATAGTTACCAAGATACAACCCTCAAAAGATTGGTAATTTTTTCCAAAAAAGTGAAATATTAAGAGTTGGTCAACATTTTCGACCCCGAATCGGGGAAAATACTCATTTTACGGGTAAAGTCACAAGAGGAGATGTTGCAGCGAATGTAATTAGTTTTAAGTACAGAATGACGTCTGTAGGCCCCATAGTTTCCTCACAATGCTAATAATGTCACTATTTGCTTCATATAAGTTAGAGGACTTTGTAATTGTACCCACCAGGGTACCAAGGCCTGCCACGTGGCTGACCTCGGTTTGACCTAAGGAGTTTCCGATGACGTAATTCGGCCTGCGGAATTTCCGATGACGTAATTCGGCCTGGTAGTTTCCGATGACGTAATTCGGATAGAGGAATTTCCGATGACCTCTCCTTTCACTTTTTATCTTGAGAAAGTGGTAGACCTTGAGATAGTGGTTGGCCTTGAGAAAGTTGGACACTTTAAGAAAGTGGTTGACCTTGGGCATGGATTTGCCCGGGAAATTTGAAATTGTTTTAATAAGGAGGTTATTGTAGGAGCTATCTCTTGGATCTGTTTTGGTTTGTCTGCGGTGGCCTCTAGTGTTGTATGGACTAATTGAGAAAATTGTTTACCTTAAGAAACTGGTGTTATATTTGTAGGACTAATTAGGGTTTTGTTTGTGGCACCATCTAGTGGTATATTTTTAAACTAGCGAATGTTTTCTGTAATAGACGTGGCGCCGCCTAGCGGAATATTTCTAGGACTAATTAGGGTTTGTTTGTGGCTCCATCTAGTAAATGCTTTCTGTAATAGAGGTTGATCGTGTTCGTCTTTCCCTCCTCTCTTTCTTAAACAAACAAATGAATTCCAAACAAATCACATTCGATCAAATCAAACAATCGTCAATCTCAATCAATCAATCAACCAAATCAGTCTCATTCAATCATAACTTACCGCTGGCGGAAACCAGCTTACAGTTCAAAAATACTGATTGGACTAACTTACACTTTACTAAAACCAACCAACCACAATTCAAAAACATCAAATTGATTTAACTTAATCATACAAAATCGGCTCTCAATTCAAAAAATACCAGTGATTTAACTTATAGTGTGCAAAAGAAAACTAGTCTCACACTTGTAATTACCCATCTAACCGTCCTTTCGCATTAACTGCAACAATGTTAGTGTAGATACGAACGCCGTTAGGAAAACAAGTTTATTAATGAAAATTGAAGGAAAGCTTAGCGCTGTCTTATTTGCTTAACATTTACAAATTCCAGCGTCGAACGTTTCTATAAAATATCAATAATACAGGGTCATTTCAAATACGTTGTAATTTATATATGTGCTAATATTAGTGGTTCGCTAAATTAGTAACCATAGGAAATATCTCAAAATAAAATAGAAAACGTACTACTGGCTCGAAATCGAGTAAAGATAAATTCAAGAAGAAGAATACGGTACAGCTTCTGAGAACGAGGAAGAAGGTTTGAAAGCGTGTGTAGTATTTCCAGGGTCGTGCTGAAAACAGCTAATTTAAGAATAATCTCACATCTATGTAATAATAGTAGTAGCAAATAAAGGGTGTGTATTATCCTTTGCATGTATTTAAAATATAATTACCACCGAATGAGCATTTTATTATGAATCAGCATTAGCGAATTAGATGTTTTACGGGTTGTTAATAAACTATTACAATATAATCGTTCAAGATGAAAACGATGAGATGAATTAGGTAAAATGTATCTTAAATTTTGATAATAGCGATAATCTATGAAATTTCAAATAAGCTAAATTACGTCACTCTTGTTTCAGGTTAGAAATTTAAAGTGTTTAATTAGCATGGCTATTAACTTCAACTAGTAAAAGTCCATATAACGTGAAGTACATAAGCGTAATTGAGATAGATTATCCATAATTTTCGAATGCGCTGGTTGCTTAGAAAGACAATCTGCCTATATAAAAAACCATCAGGGTAGAAATTATTATTATTTCGACTGATATTTAATTTAAACCTTAATGTATTTTGCAGCAGTAAAATTTTAAAAATATTTGTAAATACGTTATTTCAACATGATGCTAATGAGTGGGCGATTACCACTTTGCAAATCATATTAATCAAGTTGTATAACTGTTTAATAATAATTGTATTCCATAAAAATAGCTTATCGTGTATGTAAATTTTACAACCTCAAGGCTCAAATCATTTAAAAGCAATTTTGTACAGTCATTGAAGGTTAACTGGTTTCGCAGTGAACTCATATTTTTAAAACTCACTTTTTGTACTAATTTGTATGTTTTAAGGACTTTGTGTTTAATTACATACTTGTATTATTTTATTTTTTAGATTAGGACCTGTGTTATCTTCACGAACTGTACATATCAGTTTAAGTTTTGGAACCTATTTATTTATATCGGGTTTGTCGACATAGACACTTGTTTTATCACTATGTTTTACGTCAAATTTGTCACGTAATCTGATGCATGATACTGCGTGTTCACAGTGCCTCCAGCTCGTCGGTCATTTATTGTAAATATCATTTTCACGCTACATACTGTACTTAGATTTTGTATATTATATGGGACTGTTTTTTTGCATTGTGAATATCGAGCAATTAAATCGTAATTTAGGTGGTAGCGGAAAATAATTTTAAGTCTCATCTTAAAAGCACTTATATGAATGTTCTAGAGGATACGGTTTTACATAAGCAGTTAATTAATAAAACCGGACTCTATTTACAGAATACATTTCTTAGTCCATATACTATCAGCTGGCATCACAAACAAAACCGCATTAACCCTGAAATACACCACTATAGTGGAAGACACACTGAGATTGCAGAAAATATTCATTAGTTCATACACCACTAGATGGAACCGCAACCAAAACTCTAATTAGTCCTTAGAAATACACCGCCAAGTGGCGCCACCTTTATTACAGAAAATATTCATTAGTCCATGCACCACTGGATGGCGCCACAAATTCAAAAATTTCTAGCCAAGAGACTACGACAAGAGGACGCAGACCCTGACACAAGTTCTTATAGCTTTCTTACAAGTTAGCATTAGGGCCCCCTTGTTAGAATACTATTTCCAGTCAAGGGGCCACGACAAGAGGGGCACAGACAACACGAGTCCCCGACGACCTGTCTTATGAGATAGCATTAGGGCTCCTTATTCAAATTCCAGATTTCCCGCCTAGTAGGTTAGGCTACCCAAGGTCAACCTGTTCTCAAGGCAGACAACTTTCTCAAGGTAAACCTGTTTTTCAAGGTAAACCAGTTTCTCAAGGTAAACAACTTTCTCAAGATTACAGAAAACGTTCATTAGTCCATACAACACTAGATGCCACCACAGACGAACCAAAACAGATCCAAGAGATAGCTCCTACACTTTATTAAAACAATTTCAAATTTCCCGCGCAAATCCATGTCCAAGGTCAACAACTACCTCAAGGTCAACCACTTTCTCAAGGCAGGCCAGTTTCTCAAGATCAACCACTTTCTCAATGTCAACCACTATCTCAAGGTCGACCACTTTCTCAAGGTTGCCCCCGAATTACATCATTGGAAATTCCCAGGCCGGATTACTGACGTCACAAAAAACAAATTGTTCTACTCACATCCATCTCGTCTTTATTAGATGAAAATGATAACAATTGTCTGGCACGTCGAGTTCCTCAGGCTTATCAAAAGTATCCAAATTGACATCATGGCTAGTAGATGGTTCAGCTGCACACAAATCTTCTTTGGAAACGCTTTTTCCTGGCTCAACAGAAATTTTTTTCTTCTTTGTTACTGATAGTGTGCAAGCATTTCTGTTCTCATTAAGCAATTCAGTAACGGACGCAGTCCAGTCATTAAGATTATGGTCTTGAGTTATTGGTTTGGGTAATCGCTTTAAGACTTGATTTCTGTCGAGCGGTATAAGTCCAGTACCTAATAATACTTTTCGTATAATTTCACGTATGGTATCTAACTCATCAAACGTTTTTTCAACAAAAATGGAGAATAGCACCCTTAATTTTTTTTTCCAATCTTGCAGCACACGTCTCCAAGCGTTTTTGAGCGAATACTGGAATGTCGAGCGGATGTGTGAGATGAGTTGAAGAAGGAGGAAAACAATTCAAATTTTATATCATTTGCCTCACAATAACCTTATAGGAAAGGTGACTACATAAATTGTCACCAATTAACACCCTAGGTACAGGCCGCTTTATAGTATCGAAGAGCGACAGTTATAAACTAGTCTTCAACAAGGGGTTGGCCAAACCAACCACTTAAATTTCTTCTATAACGTGTATTTTGCGGTCTATTCCGCATTCAAGTATTATAGATAAGCTCACTTCTGTATACAATATAAAGTGGTAGCAAAATATCACCACCACTTTCTGCAAACATGACCGATGTTGAACTTTTTTCAGAAACTATTATTCGTTCGATGGCGAGCTTTTCTCCTCACTATGACCTTTCTTCGTCCATCGTCATCTACAAAACAGATTACGCCATAGTTTACAATTGAGTTGGACATCTGTTAATAAGTTTTGTAAATTGTCAAAATATGAATTGATAGTCTCATGAGAAATAGCCTCACGGACCTTCTTGCTCTATGCTTTCACATAACCTCTGCTTAAGAACAGCTTTATGCCGCAGTAAAAAAAAATTTTCCTAGTCCGATCCTGGTACAGTACCTTGGGATTTACTTACAGTTATACCTTTTCTATCGAAGTAGCCCTTGACAGCATACCGAAGATCCAGTTTATTATATATTGTGCCTTGGTAATGTTAATCTTGGGATTTTATGAATTTCTCCTTGCTCTCGTGGCTGTATTTGACCTTTTCTGAATTGATTTAGGACAGTGAAGTATTTCAACACTACAGTTTTGATAAACTTTTGTACCAGGTACTTCCTGATCATTGCCCCGATTGACGCTTAAAAGTGCAATTTTTGTTTAATAAATTATAGGAAAAAACAAGTCACAAAATTTTTTCCTTGTCGTCTTTAAAACTAGCAGTTTTAAAAATATTCGACTCGCGGCGAATTATTTACCGAATCGCCTCATTTGATGGTAATTATACTTAAGTACTATAAGTCTTTGTAGCTGTGGTCTCGTATTAATTGAGTTAATCTACCTAATTCCACAGTTTTTGTTTTTATAGCGCGACGTTTCGGAAGCGGACTTTACTTCCGTCGTCAGGCTTAGCCCTGAGAAGGACTGATTTCGCACTTGTGTCGAATTAATTTACTATGGTTATTTTCTGAAGCACTTGACTACTCTCTAATAATCCAATATTATTTTTTTAAACTTATATATTAAACTTTTTCGTGATTGCACAATAGTTTATTGCGCAGGTGTATTGCGCCTAAGTTCTTCGCGTTTTATTGGGATCCATGTGGGTTATCCCATTGGATTCGATGGTCTTCGTTCCAGACATGTTCAGCGATTCTTGATCTTTCTGTTTGCGCCCTTTGAGTGCGTATCTTGTATTTGCTGAATATCCTTCGTATTTTGTCCGAGGTATATATGGTATTACCGCTGTGCATTTATTTTTCTTTTCGGTTACCCTTTCTTTGTTTAGGATAGGTGTTAGATCGAGGTAGCCATTTTCTTAGTGGTAATTTCTTTTTTTCCTCTTGTTTCGAGCATATTGTTTCAACTCTATCGTACAAGCATCTTGCCATGTCTAACTTCACACATTTCTGGTGATTGGACTTGTAGTCACATTGTGGTTGTAGTTTAGGTAAGTACACGTCTGGGTGCGTTTTCTGTATACACTTATCGTGAACGTGTTGTCATTCCTGTGTATAAGTATATCCCGGAATGATTTTTTGTTCCGACTCGAGTTCGATTGTGAATTTTATGAAGGGTGCGCGGCTAGTTAGATGATTTAGGAATCGTCCCGCTTATGCTTGCATTGTTGCCAAATTACGAAGGTATCGTCCACGTATCTAAGCCACATCCTTAGTTTTTCCGTGAATTCGAATATCGCTTGGTCTTCGAAGTCTCCCCCTTATGTTTGCCAGCGGCTAGTATATTCGTCTTCTAGTTGATGGTGTGGGGTGTTTTGGTATCTGTTTCTATTCGCCCCCGTCCAGTACTGTTGGATCTTACTGTTGGAAGGTTACTTTGTCTGCCGGGAGAATCTTAATCCATGGGCCATTCCTAAGGGAAATGACCGCTTTCATTTCTACGTTAGAGAGGTCTAGTTAGCCTAGATCAATCTAGGGCTGATCTGTATTATTTGGCTTTTTCGGGATCTAATTTCCTCAACTGCGTTTATTAAATTTATTCTCGGAATCTACCTCGATATTATCACATAGTTTAAGTAAGCCATTGTACAGTACCTTCATTTCGTTTTCGTTTAACTGTCGTTTAGACATGTTTGTGACAGTGTTTTATCGGTTGGTATTGGTTGGTTCTTTCTTCTCCTCCATTAGCTTTTCTAGTTTCTTCTGCTGAATTTCCTGTTTGTTTGCCGTGGTATTTGAATATTTGCTTCTGGTAGCCGTATTTATCCTATCAAAGTCTTTTTCGTTCATTTGATTTGGAATGATTTCTCTAATTTCGTTGGATTGTTGTTCGAGCTAGTATGTTCTGAAATGGTGATGTCTAATTCGTTGTTTGACTAACGATTCGCTTGCTCTCGGCGATTTGTGTTTTTCGGCTGTGTATTGGAGTTTTGATGGTGAGCCCGGAAGGTATTACATTATCACATGCTTTTGCAGAGGAAGGTTAGGTGGTTCCCCTCTAGTGCTAACTTGTTCATGGATATCTAAAACTTTTTGAATAGTTTAACTTCGGGACCGTACTGAATTACTAATTCTGTATTATAAGTGTTTGGTAACTATGGTGTCATGTTAGTTGACTTGGTCGGCCTATTTTCACAGCGTTTGTTTTTATGGCGCTATATTTCGGAAGCAGCCTCTGTTTACGTCAACAGGCTTAGCCCTGAGAAGGACTGATTTCGCACTTGAGTCGTATTTATTTACTATCATTTTTTTCTCAAGCACTTGACTACTCTCCGATTCGAACTTGGTATTTTTTACTTACTAGTCTCACACCTTAATCGACGAGCCACTTAGTAACTGAATACATTTTTTGGAACTTTTTTTTTCTTGATGGCACAGTAGTTTCTTCCGCAGGTGTATTGCGCTTAAGCGCTTTGTGTATTATTGAGATCCATGTGGATTTCATTTCAACGTAACTTGGCTTATCGGATTTTCTGCCAGTGATATGTAAGTAGCTTTGAGTTTTCGGCGAGTTGTATTCTTGTCCTTTGATACTATCTGTATGTTATCGTCCAAGTGAACTAAACCTAACTTTTTTATTAGTGGAGTTGATCGGCCTATTTCCACAGTTTATGCTTTGTTGAGCGCGACGTTTCGGAAGCGGACTCTTTCCGTCATCAGGCTTAGTCCTGAGAAGGACTGTTTTCGCACTTGGGTCGAATTCATGTTATATATAATTTTTCCCAAGCACTTGAATATATATATATATATATATATATATATATATATATATATATATATATATATAAAAATTCCAATAAGCCAAGCTAGTGTAGAAATGAAACCCATATGGATTCCAATAATGCGCGAGGAACTTAAGCGCAATACACCTGCGCAAGAGGTTACTGTGTAACATGCGGAATAAACTTCTGTGCAACTACGAAAAGTTTAATATATATATATATATATATATATATATATATATATATATATATATATATATATATATAAGTTTTAAAATATATATATTGGATTACTCAGTGGCTCAGTGATAAAGGTGTCAGACTAGTAAGTGAAAGGTACCAAGTTCGAATGTGAGAGTAGTCAAGTGCTTGGGAAAAATTATATATAACATATGAATTCGACTGTGCGAAAACAGTTCTTCTCAGGACTAAGTCTGATGACGGAAGCAGAGTCCGCTTCCGAAACGTCGCGCCCAAAAAGCATAAACTGTGGAAATAGGCCGATCAACTCCACTAATAGGAAACCACAGTTACAAAACACTTATAATACAAAACTAATTTTTTTAATGTAGAAAGGAAAGCAGTTATTTCCCTTGAGAATGGCCCAACGATCAAGATTGCATTCAAATTTGACGTATTTATTTGAAACAATTGAAGGTGGGAAAGTTTTTCGAGTTGGCTCACTCAAATAAACTGGTTTAGTGTTGAATGACAACCGATAATCTTGTATTGTGCAATTGAGTGTGTAATGTCAGGAGGTGTTAAGTGAATCTCCCTTTATCCTCCTCTAATCCCTAGACATGTAATAAGAATTTTTCATTTTGTTTGAACTTCAACTCTGACTAAAAACAATCTTAATTTTTAGGGAAGCAACAGGAAAGGGTTTAAATACAAGACAAGGTCGGCCAATTCTTTCCTATTCAAATAATGCACGTCGTGAGTCAGGAGTTCAAACAGATATCTCTGCGGTATCCAGTTCATCGTGGCGATCTGAAAGTAGTTTAGCTCATAAGGTATTTGCAATGAAAATTCATAAAGTATACATTTGCTCATTACTATTTCAGGCAAAAGTGGGGGATAATTTTACGACATTACCATCAAAATTTCCCTTACCAGGTACTCGATTACATTTATCGGAGAAAACAAATGTAGAAGCTAGACGAATTTTATTATCAGATATAGGTTTTACAAGTATGGTTCCAGAATTATCACGTTCGGCCGATCACCTATGTCCTGTTAATTTAAAAGCACCTGTGCCTACAACATATGGGCAGTTTTTAAGGACACCGGATTTGTACTCTCCCAGTTTTATGGTAATATAGATAGCGTTGTTGTAATTCTATACTCATATAGTTGTAGTCACAGAAATTTACGTGGACAGCAACGACAGCATCTCCAAGTGAAATAAGTCAGCTACAATCTCAGTTTGGGAGCATGTATCCGCTTTCATCTCCACCTGCACCTTCAAGAAGATTTTCTGCTCCAGTATCACCATCTCGTCGAGTGACAATAAGGCCTACTACATCTAAGGTACGTTTTGCCAACGGATCTTTACCTGAGCTTCGAACGGATTGGAATACAACAGTGGATAGTGGAGATTCCACTGACAGTCTTGTGGAGGAAGCTGAACATTATTTACGTCGGTCTATTGATTGTATATCTGATAGTATTTATGGAACTCGTAGGTATGTGAGTATAAATTAATCATTTCTATTCTGAAATAATGATTGTAGGGAAGAATTTAGGTTACGTAAATCTAGACGAGCTTCTGCACCTGAACCGGCAGGTGATAATGTACCTCCTCAAAACTGGCAACCGTTTCTACCTAGAAATCCTAGAGATTTACATTTAGATCATTGGGTTAAAGTTATTGTACCGGAAGGAAGGGTACGAGGAGGGCGTGTAAGGTATGTTGGAACCTTAATTAATCAAGCCGAACAGTATGTTGGTGTACAATTAAGTACACCTGATGGACATTCTGATGGCACGTATAAAAGTAGACGATATTTTAATTGGTAATTATTATGTTGTATTTTTAATGATGGTTTTTATAGTCATTTGTTTTAGTGAACCGTGCCATGGAATTTTTGTGCCATTTAAAAAAGTTGTTATGGGGTGGAGACCGTAACTGCAATAATTATGTTTCGTTATCAGCTTATCGATATCTTGTACTGTGTGTGTGGCAGAGTTTATGGTAAAAAAAGAAGTTAGGTGTAGAATTATTGCAACCCTCCATCCTAATTAGGCCTTATTGTTAGAATTTATATTTTTTAAAAAGGCAACTCTTAGAATACTCTTGTTAAAGAATAGCTGGACTATTTTCTATGACCACAATTTTTATGTGTTCCATTGCATTATATGCCATGTTCCGTTACCTACTAATATGTAGGAGCCCCAAAAAATATTTATTTTACTCTCATAATTGTCGTTGTACAGTTGCAATAATTCATATTTCAGTGAAATAACTGGCTAATTTCTTTATGTACACAGAGTTAATAAGTAAAAATAGCATGACGAACTTCAAGATTGGAATATGGTAGTTTAGCAGTTCCCAAAATAGATCATTATGTTAATTACTTTTAAAAAAATATTTCCGTATTAATGACAAATTTTGGAGAACCGTTATACTGTGTGTTCTTGGGATTATTTTGCATATATTGAAAAATACCAATGATTAGTTGAAAACCTTAGAGCAACAACGCTACATCCACAAAACTGAATTTTTGACAAAATGAACCTGAAAGTTTTTAAATGCCAAATATAAAATAAACATAATATAAACGGTACTATTATCAGGAGTTTTGCTAGGAAGGAATGAGTTCAAAAGTAAATATGTAATTAAAAATTTTTAAATAGGTAAGAGTTTTAAATAAAACATTTTTAATGAAAAAAGATACTTATTTTCGAAAAAGAAGGCTTGCACCTTTATTACATAAAAATTTGTCTAAAAGCGGTAGGGTCAGGGTCAGGTGGTCAACAGTGAACCACCATAAAGTCAACCTGCTGTCACTGAGATATATTCATAGTGTTTATCTTTTCATATTCAGTGTTTATTAGAATTTATATTAACTTATAAAATTTAAGCTATAAAACAGTTAGGTTAGACATGGTCGATTGATTTTTAAAAAATGAGAAATAGTTCACTGCGCTCTGATGGGTACACAATGATCCATGAAACATTATACAGTGAACCACCCATGTACACGGTGGATCATCAGTACAAAACCTGTGCTGATAGTAGGAAATCAAGTATAAATCAGAAGCTCATCCATTAAAATACAAAGTATTTCAAATTTAGAAGATATTTATTGAATAACCTTGATATGCAAATGATTTTGTTCAAAAATAAAATCTCGCTTTGTTTAAACTTGTTTAAACGAAATGTGTACAGCGTACCCATACAGTGGAGTTAATAGTACGCATTAAATGGAACAAGAAACTAAAGTTTTGGTGAAATTTACTTGAACAATTGCCAAAATCAAACCTTTATTTCACAATTTTAAAAACTTTTACATCTTAAGAACCCGTTTGGTTGCAAGAATAGGTACAATAATCACAAATTAATCCAATAGCGTTGGTCACGCCTACTGCACTCTTTATGGCACCACCTTTTGCATTTGCCAAAACAAAACCACATGTCTCTGTCACGTTCAAACGTAACGCAATGTATGCATACCTCTTCAATTTCCTCTTAATTGGGACCCATGTCTGATCCGCTATCGATGCAAACCTTTCCTTTGCAGATGTCTTCAGACAATTCTTTTCCGTTAATTTTCCTTTTAGTTCTTAATTCAGGTATTGTGTATTTCTTTTCCTTTCTATTCTTTTTATGTTCTTTACTTTTACGGCTTGCTACCTGTTTCCTTTTTTCGGCTGCGGCCGAGGAGTTTATGTTACTATCTCCGAATGTTGAGTTTTTCTCTTATGAGTGATCTTCGGTTGGATGCCAGAAAGTCCAGGAAGGAAGTTGAGCTAATTCCTGGATGGATATCTCATTAATGGCAGAGTCACCCTCAGGTTCATCAAGCAACTCTTGGTATTAGTTTCTAATATTTGGTCACGTAAAAGCTCTAATACTGCATTTGCCACAGCTACGTAATCAACCTCACCGAACTTTTTTGCATTAACTTGTAAAATTACGCACCTTGAGAGTACATAGTGGCTGTTTTTAAATAAGCTTTTGTAAAGATTGGTGCTATATCAAATGACGTTATTTTTTGATAAGCTTGATTTTTTAAATATAAATTTCATTCATGGTTTAAGGCGTCCTTCAATAGACCAAAGAAAGTCAGATCTAAGTGTTGCTTATGTGAAGTATGCTTCGGAATAGACAATGCCCTTTGCAAAATGTATGTCTTCAGAGATATGTGAGTGCAGTGGTTGTCCATCACTACTAAAACAGAGCTGCCAGCTTTCGGCTTTGAATGCTTTTCGAAATGTACTAACCATTCAATAAATGGATCCTCAGTAATCGAGTCCGACTTTATGGGTAAATAAACATGAGTGGGATGTATTTTCTACCAACATCCATAGCACATACATATATGGACCGTAGATATCCCAGTCTCATTTATGTTGTAGATGTCATTAGCAGAGAGGGTAGGGTATTTCTCCAGCATAGTTTCGAGGTTTCTAAAGAACTTATCGACTTCGGCCTTGTTGAATATTAATATGCGGTTTAAATTTATGTTACCTCTGGTTTTCAGATACTAAGCCCTGGGTATCCTTTAAGAAAAGCGTTAACCCATTTTTGGCCGATTGCAAAACGGGTGCTTAATATTGTTTCGTTCGTCATATTCATAAGTAATTTTACGAAGTTCTGACTTCAATATACCATATAATGATTTTGCAAGGCTCAGTAAATGATCTCGTGCCTTAGTAAACACCGGTTTTTGTCCAATAACTGTCTCGGTAGCTACACTTTTCTTTCATATATTTTCTGTTCAGCAGCCCTGCAGGACTTCATACCATTACGGACAGCATTTAGAGTTACGTGCATAGCATCTTTACTCCAAGCAGCTTTGGCTGTCCTTCGTTGGTACGTTCTCACCATTGTTTCCTTTAAAAGAAAACAACCGTGATTACATACATCAAGAACCAATGGGGCAATAGTACGCTTAGGGGTAATTGTACGCACAACACATCGAATTATCCCAGATGTTATAAATAATAAAAAAAATATTGTCCAAAAATAAAGTTGAACGATCAGCAAATGTTTGGGTTCATTTAACGACGGAACTGTTAGGCATCGTAAATCATATTAGTTAGTCACAATGTCGCACTAATAATTATTCCACAACTCGCTAAAACAAAAACATGACATTCCAGTGTTGCCCGGTCTTCCTAATTTGTGATGCCTACAATTACCCGACGCGACTCATTACACTGACTTTCCCTACCATTTTTTATGAAATCGAATGCTTAAATTTTGTTATTTTTTTAATTTCTCAAATCTATTTATAAGGTTTTTAAAGGCATAACAATAACAAACATAACATATTTTTATGGCACCCTTATGGAACTAATAATAGGTAAATGTGATATTTCAGCGTTAAGAAATCATAACATGTAATTAAAAATTTATTAAAAAAATTGGCCGCAATAATTTTACTTAACAAGGTGATAAGCCTCTTATTTTAGTTACTTACCTGTTCATCAGCACCTGAAGGACTTTCACTATCACTTTGGGCTAATCATCTGAGCCAGCTTCGCTTTCAGAATCATCATAATAATACAAATTTCATCGAGCTGTCGTACTGCTTGACCCGACCATTGTGTATCTTGTACCGTTTTTACAATTAAATAATCAATTTTATTATTTTCAAAGCAACAAGAATGTTTGTGTCTTATGGCGCCATCTGTGAAGCATAAGTGATAGTTTCTATTTTGCCTTACGAAAAATGGGTATCTTATGTTTTGGGAAAATGTGACTTGTACCTTTGTTACTCTAAGGTGTTTAATTTATAGAATTAATAATGTACTTGTTTTTTATTAGATTTATTAGTATATGATCAACATTTTGTTATTGTTTAAAAATGTTTTTTTTTACATATTTAGTTGCGGATTTCCAAAATTGGAATAAGAAACAAATTTTAATATGAGAACTATGCACAATTTAGTGAAGCATTGTATTATTAGTATTATTTTATTTCTTAATCATTATTTTTTAAAGTGATAGTATTTACTTTTAACTGTTTCTGTGATATTTAACTGTTTTATGCAATTTTACAGGTTAAGTTAGGAGGAAAATGAAAAGATGGAATGTATTAGCCTACTTGATGTAAAAAAAATTTACAAAGTTTAAGTTGAACAGTTTTGTTGTCGATTCTATTTTCACTTTCTCCTGATTCATTGTATATACGATGTTAGCTGTAAAAGTGGCCAAACTTTAAAAAGTGCTAATATATTGAACAATAACTACACGTTTTTCAATTATTACTCTAAATTTAAAATTTTAAAGTCGCTACATTTTCAAATCAATATAAATATGTAATTAAATATTAAAGTATAATATATAGTATATTACATTACAAGAGTTTGGTCTTGAATTTTGTTAGATAGGCATAAGCCTAATGTCAAAGAATGCATAGTGCCTAAAATGAGACAGCACATTAGTGCCCTATAAATAGTATGACAGTTGACAAATTTTGCACATATAAACCATTTGCGATGATTCTGACATGTCGCACACCGTTTTTACGGTTTAGTAGTTTATAAAATTTGAAAGAACCGAAGAGATAAATTACTTCTAAATTTCACCATATGATTTAGATAAAATGAAATATATAGTTCAACAACATGGAAGATGGGTTGAATGTTGAATTGACGGACGGATAAATGCCAATCAAGGAATGCGGTCTTTTGGAGGGTATATAAAAATTAAAAAGTCGGACTTATGGAGAATATATAATTGTACACACCGACATCTGAAGGAAATTAAAAAAAAAATTCAAACATGGAAACACTCTTAAAGTCGTGTAACAAAAATTATCTACATATTAATGATCCTGAAAGTAAATTTTAAATAAATAAGTAAAAAATTAAGCTTGTAAAAGTTTTAAAAAGGGTCCAAAACATTTATCATTATGGACAGTCCAACAGAGTACCACTTTTTGGGCTCAATACGACACCATAAATCACGTCTTTATGGTACAGTGGAACATAAAAATATATTTGGGTTCCATTTATTTGTGGACTACTAGTTGAAAAGAACTATAGGTTTTGGTCTTGCGGAAGTATATAATGTATAACAGTGAATTAGGTATTTGGAAAATGTAATTAAATTTGGTAATGAATTTGTAGATACTGTGTACACTGTGTAACATTTTTGTTACATTTACAAGTGCAATATGGAATTGAGAAGTCAGGTTAAAGTGAATGCTTAGTTAAAAGTTTAATAATTAAATATAAAATGAAATATTCATAATTATGATTAAAGAAAATTTTTATTACCCATTCTGAGTTGCTCAGTGAACGTTAGATTTACAACAAAGTGCACATTAGGAAAACTGTGGTGTGTGAGAACGTCAGAAGCTTCGTGACTGTTTTATATGTTAGATCGAAGATGAAACAAATAATACGGATCCTCTTATCTGGAAGACTGAATATTTCAGATTACTATTTTAACAAAGTTATTGTTTTTGATGTATTGAAGTTTAGTAACTTTTGCGCTAAATGTTCTTCATTAATTTGAATGCAGGTGCAAATTTTGCACTAATCTGCACAATTAAAAATGCACAATTTATATAGATTTGTGTACAATACCAATAAGCTTTAGAATCTTTCATTCCGTTCTTATTTGCATACATAATCAATTAAATTCTATTTATTTAATTCACACTCTCAAAATTAGCCAAAAGACTCAAAAAAGGATATTTGTTATGTCCCGAAAAAAACTGCCATTTTTTTTAATTCTGTAAATAATCTATATATAACGTTTGTTCACAATAATTTGCTTTCATTGCTCAAATTTTTATTTTTCAAATAAATTCAGGGTGGTATAAACAAGCCTTAACGATTTTTGAAATATTTACATTTTTAAATATCATTTAATAAGATTTTTTCCATTTTTGGTTAGGTATACCGGAAGTTGGAACTTATTTGAAACAGAATAAGTTTTGTTATTTTTCTATTTTGAATCTGGTTTGTAGAGTTAATTTTGAAAATTTTGTCATTTTTTTTGTACTTTTATCATATTTTCAGTTATTCAACTCAATTAATGCTATTTTAAAGATGGCATTGATTTCAGTACTTTATCACCATATATACTCTTTATCGATTTTTTGTTTAGGATCGTTTGGTTAAAGTTATGATGTTTAGTATAAGATTTGTAAATTATGACAATCTTGCTCAGATAATTTCATGGTTAGAGTACTTTTTGTAGAGGTATAGAATATCTGTTTATTCATTCTCAGAGTAATTTATGTGAAACACTCAGCCATTTTGAAGCACCTATTTCCAAAAAGCGATTCTTAGAATTTTTGAAAATATATCTGCATCTAAATTTAAAGAGTTGAAGTATTTTTTAAATATAGTAAACTGACATTAAAGATTGAAATATTCTTGTGGTAACCATAGTGATTTTTATTGGAAATTAACCTAATATTATTTGGTTAATCGATGATTTGATTACTCATTTATATATTATATTTCACTATGTTCTATGTATTACATATTTGCAATAAACACTTAAATAAATTGAACTTTTACCCATTATTTATTTATTTTTAATGCATGCATTATATTATTTTCCTCTAGACTGATGTTCTCCAACTATTGTTTGATTAATCGATCATTTGATTAATCGATTAATCAAAAAACGGATTATTTTCAGTACTTGATTGTTCCATCTAAGAATCGTCCATCTGTGTTCCATATTAAACTTTCTGGTTGCACTGCCTTAGTTTATATATGATATTCTGCTATGTTCTACATTTTATTGCAAAAAATACTTAAATACATGAATAAATTTAACTTTGCCCAATTATATATTTTTAATGTGTGCATTATGTTATTTACTTCTAGACTGAATTCTCCAATTAACTATGGTTCAATTAATCGATTGGTTGATTAATGGATTATATGAATAATCGAATATTTTAATAAATCAATATTACCTATCGCTTGTGAACAGGATGTCTACATTAAGTTTAAATGGAAGTACCCATTTTTATTTTTTCAATATATCCGAAACCTAGCTGTTACCATTTTCGAAAAAATAATCCAAGTCACTTTAATGGAAAATTGTCTTCCAAAAATAAATTTCTCTTGAGCAGTGATTTTTTCCATCATTGTGTCTTTCAATGCACATCATGAATTTATGTAAGTAGTCCCAACGTTTTAGATTGTTCTATCTGAATTACGAATAATTTGTTGAAACTAGCTAAATTGTGTATGACATGCATTGATTGTTTCACTGAATTACCTGTATTGACTATTTTTTAGTTATGCCATTTTTTTAATAAAACAGTTTGACTGCTTGGGAATATACAAATTGAATGCATAAGTTCATTTACAAATATTCGTTTTTTGTTTTCCATATACTTTGAGGCCTATTTGCTACTAGCCACAAACTTTTGAGTGCTCAAATTCTGATATTCTTCTCGTAAAATTGTTTTGTATTAATGGTGAATCCCTCTATTGCTTTTAGTTAAATTTTAAATAATCTGAATCTAGATTTATTGTATTGCATTTATTTATTTCCAAGCCTGCTATTATATCGTCTTTATATATTATATGTTTGTTTTTACCGATGCATACTATGATTTACATCCAAATTATATGTTAGTGTGTAAAATACTTATATAGAGAATAGTTTAAAAACAAAAAAAGATTTATTCACTATCACCTACTATTAAATCCTTTATCAAAATATCTGCAAAAAAAATATTAAAAAGTGTTTTTTTAAGTTGTGATGCAGTAGGTCGATTGTGCTGGAAGCTGTATTGAAAAACTAGTTTAATAATTGTAACAAAAACTTGATCTATACCATTTGTTTTATCTCAAAAAATGAACATAGAATGTATAAATGATGGTAGGTATGTATCAACTGCATGATTATCTTGAAATTATCTGACCCTACTGAGCAATGGTTCGAAAATGGATATAAATACAAAATGCACATAGAATCATTCCTTTAATTAAATGCCAATTAACAATTAGCTATATAATTCTCTTTTTTAAATCATTGTTTGCTAGTTTTAGATAAAATTAGCGGAGCATTGGTTCTGTAATTTACAATAAAATTCAGGTAACTAAATGCTTCGGTTAGGAAAACACTTCGTATAGCAGAACAGTGGTTTAAAGGCAAAAAATAAGTGTACAGTAGATATCAATTTGCATAACTAAATGGTTATCAAATATTACATCTTAAATAACCCAAAATAGAAAAATTGACTCTCATTACAATTTCGTTAAATTAAAAACAAGAAAAATGTGTTTGATCTTACTTATGAAAAATGTGTATGTGTAGCTTAAATATTCACTCTAGTTAAAAAAAAAATTAAATTTTTAATTACAGCACGTCGAAAACTTTTCCTGATTATTATTAATTTTTGAACTATTGTTCTGGCCAACCTTAAGCCAGCAGAACATGTCGTTAAAATAATAAGAGTATTTGATTTTTAGTTAGTTCATTTAATAATAGTAATTATGTACTGCTGATTTTGATATGCCAGCTTTAGGAGAGACAGGTAACGTTTATTCCACCCTGTGTAAATTGTGAACATGATCGATTTAAAAAAAATTATGCTCGAAATCGGAGAAGCAATATTTAAAAAAAAAAGAATATTTATTTTTTTAAACAGAATTGTTAAGCTTTTGCCTTTCTATTATCATATTTGAAAATACCTGACTGAATAATAAGTATAATTATTTCTTAACATTGGTGATTCTCACCTACAGATGGGTACTATTTTTTCTACTCCGAGCAATACGCATCTTGCGATACTAGAGAATGATTAATGTTTTTAAAGAAGGTTTGAACAAATTCAATGTTTGCTTATAAATGAATGATCTAATCAAATTAGATAAGGTGCCGATATATATTTTTTAGAAATATGTTAATTATCTCTATATGATAGTGTAGAAATTAAAATTTGTTAATGGATGTACCTAATTAGGTGACTGAACTAGTCTTCATTTAAATGTTGTAGAAATGGTATTGACACTTGTGGTACTAGGAATTTGATTGTAAAAACCAAAATGTAAACAGGTTTTTTGTTTCTTGCTTTGTTAACAACAACCCTGTATATTTATCAGTTTAATGCACTTAAGTGTACTTTCCTATGTAAAGCTGTATGTTACAATATTAACCCTAAAGATTGTATTAGAATGGTTGTTACTGATCTTCGACCACACTATTAAAAAATTTTATGCTGGAATTGAGAGTAAGCCTAAGAATGTTCCCGTTGTTGGTTTATGAAGGATTGTAGATAAAATAAGAAATATACACATATCTATAAAACTTTGTTTTATTAACAGACGGTTAGTAAAAATGAAAATGGAAAAGGTTAGTAAGATCGAGAAACGTAAAAGAATAGAATTATATTAATGACTGGAGTGAACTGGAAAATCT
Source organism: Vesta saturnalis (assembly GCA_036346205.1). NCBI lineage: Eukaryota > Metazoa > Arthropoda > Insecta > Coleoptera > Lampyridae > Vesta > Vesta saturnalis. The sequence continues at coordinate 13,605,689 of JARFJB010001166.1, read as the reverse complement.
GCATGCCATCCGAACGCTCCTTTATGTCCAGTATGTGCTCCAAAATCTACGGCATCATGATGATGTCCACCACCTGCCTGACGTTCTAATCTAACTGCAGATTCAGGTTCAGCTTGTGCATTCTGTACTGGTTTTGTAGCCCGACCGTGTACCGTTACTAGTGTCACTAGCAAAAATACAGCAATAATTTTGAGAAGCTAAAAATTAGAATTAAAAAAATATTTACTTTATTAGTTTTCACTTACCGAATACATTTTATTACACTGGTTTAATCTATACTGATTTTTAACAAGGCATTTGGCTTTTATATTATTACAGTTAGGGCTTTCTCTTGATTATTTGCTTCATTAAGTATACAATTGGTGCACTTCTGTGAAAGTTTTGAAGTAAAAAAGAGATTTAAATTTTCCGCCAAATGATTTTACCAATTCTGCCAACGTGTCTGTGATAAAAAAAACTAGCACAAAGTATTCTTTTAATTCCGGATTGTGAAGCAAGCGTTTATAAAATGGTAATTTTTTTTAATTTACCAATAAATTTAAGATTTTTTAAGTATAGTTAGTGTTTCAAATGCTTTCTCTTCTATAATTAAACTTCAACGTTACCATTTAAGGTGATAATTAAATTATAACCTCTTAATCCCACATGTTGTTTTCAGACATGTAAAAGACGAAATGGAGGACGTGCAAAGCACGGCCGTGGGCATGTGAAGCCGGTACGTTGCACTAATTGTGCTCGTTGTGTACCTAAGGATAAAGCCATAAAAAAATTTGTTATTCGTAACATCGTTGAAGCAGCCGCTGTTAGGGATATTACTGAAGCTTCAGTATACTCTCGTAAGTTATTGCAATAATGAAAATCTTCAAATGTGTAATAAAAGTTTTTAGAGTACGTTTTACCAAAACTTTACGCAAAATTACATTATTGCGTTTCATGCGCTATTCACAGTAAAGTTGTGCGTAATAGAAGTAAGAAAGAAAGAAGAATTCGTACACCACCACAACGTAACTTCCCTGGACGAGATAATGCTAGAGTTGCACAACCTGTAAGAAAGTAAATGTACTTTTCCAATAAAAAAATGTATCGTTACTCTTTGTTTTTAATTCTCCCCTTTTTTCGGATTAATTATAGTAAATTATATACATATTTCTAATATGCACCTTTACTACCTTAGGCTGATAATTATGTAACTATATCCTAAAATTTAGATTTTGAATTTCTAACGACCATCAAATCATTTGGTACAATTACATGAGCATTATTGATGGGTACGAGTAAAACTTGCACCATAATTTGGTTTTTATTTACATTATATGCAATTATTCTTTGTTACATAAAAAAATTAAGAAAACAAATTTTGTTCTTTGGATAGACATGACTGTAAGTGAATGTTACCATTGCCCTTGAAGAATTAATGCTTTTATACAAAACGAAGTAAACAATTTTACATTTTTAAATGACTTTCCAGTTGCTATTGTATGTGCCTAGCAAGAATGACTACAAGTTTTCGTCAAAACAGTCGACTCAAACTTGATGCTGGGGGTAATAGTTGTTAAATTAAACAGTCTTAAAACAATAAGAATTAATGCTTTTATACAAAACGATGGGAACAATTTTACATTTTTAAATGATTTTCGTTGTTATTGAATGTGCTTAGCAAGAATGACTACAAGTTTTCGTCAAAACAGTTGACTCAAACTTGATACTGGGGGGTAATGTTACATGTTAAATTAGCCAGTGTTAAAACAATTTTAAAGATTTGTACTATATTTGTGCTTATACATAAATTATTCAATAAACAGTCCAATAAATAAAATGTTTATACTAATATTAAATACTAAAAACTTTAGTCCTTAAACATAAATTTGCCTAATCATCTGCCAATGCGCTATCCATGGCGTCCTTTAAGCTTTTTTCAAACAATTTTTTTGCATCTGAAAAACCGTGTTTAGTCTTTCCAAATGAATTTGGCCCAGATGATGTTGGGGTATCCCTAAAACTTACATAGACTTCTTTTATTGCTAATATTCGACATCTTACCTTCCAATATTTCTCATACGCATTTTAGCTTCAGGAGGCATTTCTTCCGGTTCATCATCACTATCTAAATTGAATGCTGTTGCAATTGACATCTTTGGTTTCGGACTAGATGTTGATTTTAATGCTGTTAATTTCTTTTGAATACTCAAATTCTTTAACCGATTTTTCGCTATCATGCCTATATTATCTTTCTGTTGTGGCCTTTGGGGAGATCTGGATCTTTCTCGATCTATGCCTAATAAACACTGACAAATTTAAAGATTTTAATACAATGCAGCGATACACGCACAAACTGTATGCGTGAAAATATATATGTATTAAAATGATTTTTTTTTTCGTGTAATTACCAGTTTTGGGTTTATCATTTTCTTGGGGGTCTTTATCAGACATTCTTATAGTATTTAATACACTGTATAATTTTTTTATTGATTAGAGAAATTGGGACACCGTCTCAACTTAGTGGGAAATGTCAAATTCAAAGGTTTAAACCCGTAACGTGCGATCACTAATTATTTAGTGCAGGTACAAACCAGTTCAGAATAATTTAATTCACTTTACGATCAATGTTAAGTACTCATTAATTTGTAATAAATCGTTCTACACTAACTAAAAATTATTATACGAAATTCTGTGACAATTTTACGAGTTCAATTAACTGTAGATTTTGATTATTAAATTACAATTAAAACGCAGTGGCGTAACTAATGTGCTTGCTGTAGGCGATAAAATTGTTTAAATGTATAAACAATGGCGCTAATTATTTTTCTTTGCCTTTCAAGTTACATAGATAAAATAAGCAATTGTATATGTATTATACAATTGATAAAGTTATGCTCAACTTTAAATAAAGTGTATATCGATCGATGCACTAATATATAACCAATTTATGTTTTTAAGAGGCTAAATGTATCACCTATTTTTAAATTTCAACTTCAATCCACTCTAATTCTATATCATTTACCACAAACCAAGTGGTTTGTGATCATTTACATCTTACTAGTTTTTTTTATTTCATACCAATATATTATAAATAAATAAACCCTTAGTTATGGTAACTGTAAACATGTTCATAACTCCTTAGGGAGTTATAGTAGGGAATTATAGATCTTTAATGCATTTTGACAAATATTTGCAAACTTGTCAGTTGATACATCCATGGTAACAATGCCTACTTAATTTCTAAACGTTCATTTAATTTGAATAACCAGCAAAATTTCGTTTTCATATTTCATTTATAGTGAAATATGAAATAAAATTGTTTATCTATCACGTGAGTTATGTATGTTAATAACCTCTGGCAACTTACAATCCCTCGGGACTACCGTCCCTCGAGATTGCAATCCGTTGCGCTCTGTAATTAACACCCTCATAACTCCCTTGATATATAAATAACTATTGTAACTACAAAATTGTCATTGTTTAAAAAAGCTCGCACCTACATTAACAAATCAAAATGGAGTTTAAATTTCCCATATTCTTTCATTTCCTTTATTGCTTTTTACTTACAACAGATAGTTATTCGCATGGATGTGTTGTCAGAAAATAAATAATATTAGTGTGATTAGGCTTTGCCAATAAACTTTTGCTGGTGAGATTAAATCTTTCTTGTAAGGAAAATTGTTATGCGCTGAGTATTTGTAAGTTTAAAAAATAAATTATTGTTTATTTATAATATAGAGTTAGGTTTTATAATAAAAATAAATTTTAAAACAATGCGAAACTACACTTTTTAAAGAACTCATATGTCAGATATTGCATGGGTTCATGCAATGTTTTATACCAATTTTCACAAGTCTGAGTAGTTGCGCCATAACTAACTTTGTTTCATTACCACCTTTAGAACCCGCTTATTGTGCACGAGAGGATGCAGATAGAACTGATTTAGGTTGGCAATTCTGTCCGGTGTTTTTTATACCTTCCAAATCGAACCTATATGTACAGGAAAGAAAGGAAAAGGCCACGTATTTAATTCCCTCTCCAAGGGGAGGGTGGGCTGCTCGAGCTTTCCAAGCTCCTTCAGCCACAATCATGGATTCCCAGCATACATACATACATTACGTATATATGCATGATGGGATTAGGGATGGGTGTGGTCAGGATAGGATCGGAAAGAACGGAGTTAGGGTTCTGAGGGGGAAAATACTACCCCAGCATTCGACTAAGCAGCCGCACATGGTGTGCATATACGCAGTGACCATGCCGCTACATGTGTATGAGGAAAAAAACCCCTGAAAAAACCTCATACAAGGTAGACGCTAACGAGAATCGAACCCATTACCTCCCGACTGCTAAGCAGGTCCTGTCACCACTACGTTACCAGCTCGAAACCTGTGGCAGTTAAAGAAAAAAAATTAAATACAAAAGCTAAATGGGAAGTAATGAATTTTTTGTTTTTGTAATTTTTGTGTATACAGGGTGTTCAGTTGTGCTTGGATTGAAACCAACTTTTTTATTTAAAATCAAAGACCCTATATATTATAGCATATTCGTGTTCTGTACTAAATTTGGAATATTGATATACTATATGTATATCAACATTTCTTGTACACTGCCGAGCAAAAAATTTAGGTCTCTTTAAATAACTTAAGAAATTACAAATAATTTAAAAAATAAAACTAATCAGGGAGTCATAGGTGTAGTAGGCGGTGAAAGCTATGTTGTTGGCGTCTGTCACATTCTGTCACCGTATTCGCAACATTCGTTAAACAACAAAAATGAGTCCAAAGTAAACATTCATTTTCGTTGCTTATTTATCAGTTGTGTTATTTTTCTCTAAAACCAATTTGTTATATGGTTTATTGTGGGTGGTGACGGTTTAATGTTCTTATTGTTTATTTACCAGGCCATAATGCCTCTAGGTCCTAATTTGTGGCACGAATTGTAGCGTTAATACAAGATAGTAGAGGATAATGTGAAACGAGTCAAAGAGATGATCGGTTTTTGTTGATGTCAAGCTTTCGGAATAGAACATCTGCGGTTTTGCTGCGAAATCACCTTCAAGAGGTTAGAGGTGTTAATGTTAGCGAATGTGCAGTTAGAAGAAGGCTTCGTGCTAATGGATTGTTTTGCAGAAGGATGGCTACATGACCAACATTGAACGGACGTCGACAAGTGTGGAGAAGACCCAGCAAAAGGTATTCCTCCGTTTGTATTGACGTTAGACGTAAATTTGGGGGTAGGTCTGTTATTGTTTGGGCAGGTAACACTTCTGAAGCACGTACAGAGTTGGTTTTCGTAGAAAATGCCTCTCTAACAGCTCACAGATACATAACAGATGTTCTGAAAGATCATGTTATGCCTTTCATGGTCAGTATAGGCAAGCAAAAATTTGCATGCATGATAATGCAAGACCATTGTAAGATTAAATTTTATAAAGCGAATTTGTACCGTATAAATCGAATACTATTATTAATATTCAAAAATTATTAATTTAATTGGAAGCCACATTAAATTTATACATTGGGGGCGAAGAAAGAGAAATAAATGGAAGAAATAAAGGAATTAATTTGTGAGATGAGGAAGCCGATGGAAGAAAATATGAAGGGAATAAGGAAAGACATCAAAGAAATGAAAGAAAAAATATAAGAAAGAGAAAAGAAATGGAAGGGGAAAAAACAAGAATTACTAGAAAGAATAGAGAAATTAGAAAAAAAAAAGCAGATGAGGAGGAGAGAAGGAAAAGGAAGAATAATGTCGCAATAAAGGGGTTGAGAAGCTCGTCAAGGATTAAGACTGATGATGGAAGAGAAACTAAATGTAAGCGTCGAAATTAGAAAAGTGATAGTGATAAACGGAGAGGGAAAATGAGATGGTGGCGGCGGAAATGGAGACCTGGGGGGAGATGCAGAAGATTATGACACAGAAGAGAAAACTGAGGAACACAGAAATTTACATAGACCACGACCTAACAAGGGAAGAAAGAAGAGTACAAAAAGAAATAAGGAACATAGCGGCGGAAATCAGAGCGAAGGGAAACAAAGTATGGGTAGGATATAGGAAAATGGACATAAACGGAGAAAGATACGTATGGAACGAGAGAAAAACGGATTTAAGCAGAGAAAGAGAAGAAATACGGGACATACAAAGGTCAAAAAAACTGAAAGAAGACGGATGGGGGAGAAAAGGGAACGGAGGATGACGAAATGGCAGGGTAACGGAAACATTAGTAAAGGAAATGGTAAAGACCAACAACGGGAACAAAGGGAAAGAATACAGGAAGGGGTGAACGATCTAAAGATAATGTTCTGGAACGTGGCGGGTTAAAGAATAAAGATCAAGATTTCTGGGAGTTTGTTAAGGAGCACGACGTGGTGGGAATGCAAGAGACATGGCTAAAAGAAAAAGATCAAGAGTGGTGGGAAAGGGAAATGGCAAGTGAATTCTCATGGGTGCTACAGTATGCGGAAAGTAACAACAGGAAAGGAAGAGCAAAGGGGGGGGATAGTAGTGGGAATAAAAGAAAAATGGTTGGAAAAGAAGAAGAAGAGAAAGTACAACAAAGAAGGTATGGTAGAGAGGAATATGCAGTGGGGAGAAAAAATAAAAATAGTGACGGTATACCGTAGTAAGATGAAAGAGACAAAAGAAAACTTAGAGGAGTTGATAGAAGAGAGGGGGGAAGGTATGATAATAATAGGAGGGGATTTTAATGCGAGAATAGAAGAGAAAGGGGAATTACAAGAGAAAATAGGGACAGGAAAAAGACAGACAAAGGATAAAGTGTTAAATAGGGAAGGAAAAGAACTGCTAAAAGTGTGTAACGAAAGGGGGTGGGAAATAATGAATGGGAATAGAGAAGAAAGAGAGAGGGGGGAGTATATGTACATAGTAGAGAGGGGAGACTCAATAATAGACTATATAATAACGAATGCAGAGGGGGAGGAGAAGATGAAAACATTTAGGGTAGTGGAGAGGATCGAATCGGACCATCAGCCCCTGGAATTGATAATAGAGGGGAGAGAAATAGAGAAGATGGGAAAAGTGGAGGAATTCACAACCAAGAAGGTATGGACAGAAGAGAGTATAAAGAGGTACAAAGAGAAAATGGGAAAGACAATATGGGAAGGGAAAGATCAAAGAAGTACAAGAAAATGTGGAAAAATGAGAGAGAGAATGGAGGAACCAATGGAGAAAGTCAAGTTTAAAAGATGGAAGGGTGAGAAAACGGGGGGGAAACAATGGTGGGACCGATAATGCAAGAGGCCAAGAAGAAGGCAAGAAGAACACTAGGACGGTGGAGACAGGGAAAGTAGGAAAAGAGGAATATAAAGAAGCAGTAAAGACATACAAGAAAACATACGATAGCAAAAAGGAAGAAAACAAAAAGAAAAAGGAAGAGTAGATCAAGAATATAAAAAGTGAAGAGGACGTATGGAAATTTTTAAAGAAAGAAAAGAGGAGAAGATTGACACAAACGGGAATACAAATAAACGAATGGGAGAGATATTTCAGGAACGTATTGGAGGGGGATAATATACAGGAAGGAGAAGGAAGACAAAGAAGGGAAATGTATGAAACACAGGAAGAAGGAGAAGAAATAAAAGAAGAGGAAGTAATAGAGGCAATACAGAAGGCGAAAAAAGGTAAAGCGGTAGGTGAAGATGGGATGCAAGGTGAGTGGATATATGAAGGAGAAAACGTAGCAAAAATGATGTTGGAAATAGTAAACAAAATATGGAAAGGGGAAGATTTCCCGGAGAGGTGGAGAGAAGGACATATGTACCCAGTGCACAAGAAAGGGGACAAAAAACAGTGACAAATTACTGAGGAATCACATTATTAAACACAGCATACAAAATATACGCAACCGTACTGGAAGAAAGGTTAAAGAAGGAAACAGAATAAAAGAAACTGCTACCAGACCGTCAGGCAGGATTTAGGAAAGGAAGAAGAACGAAAGATAATGTGTACATGCTGAAACACAAAAGGGAAATAAGGAATTAGAAAAGAGAAGGTGGAAAATGGTAGCGGTATTCATAGAGCTAGTAGTTGCGTTCGATAGGGTTAACAGGCAAAAGCTGTGGTAATACTTGAGGAAAAAGAAGATAAACGAAAGACTAATAGAAAGGATGGTAGAAATATACGAAGAAACGAGGAATAGGGTGAGGGTGAATGGGGAATTAAGTGAAGTTCTAAAACATTATATGTTAGCTTGACATTTTTATAGAACAAAATTTAATGCCTCAAAAAAATTAAAAACAAAAAAAAAATTGTTATTTTTTTTTTATAAAATCTGACTTATTGTAAGTATATGGTTCTAACTTTTTCTCCTGGAAGAAACAAGCATTTTAGTCCTAACGGGGTGTTTTTTATGACTGTCCGTTCCCGAGAAATGCCATTTTTTTTTAAATCAGGATGCGGCCATTTTTTCGCCATATTTATGGCGATTATTCCGGAGGAGTACTGGGAGACCTAAGGAACATATTCCAGAAGGAATCAGCTTTCCAACAATTTCTTCCATCTCGGGGCAAAATTAGGTCTAGTATGCCTATACTATAAATTATTTGGACTATGAAACTCATCATCACTAAAGTTTTCTGATTCTATACTGTATTCGGATTGTTCGTAGACTTCTAAATCTTCTTCGCTCTCGCTGTCGTCAACAATATTATCTAATGTTATTTTTTTCGTTTTTTTGCTTTTTTTATTAGCAACAATCTGTCTTTTGTACCTGGCAGTTTGATTTTTTCTCATTTTCTTTTGCACCTTTTTCTTGTTTGTCTTCTAAAGTTCGGTTAAAAACAGGTTTCTCGGTAAGAATTTCATTACACTTTCGTCGTTTGCTTTCTCTTATGTTCCTCTCTTCCGCTTTTGGGAAAGGTTGAATCATATATGGTGAAAAATAATTCTCTTCGTCCACATCCGGTATTTCAATATGGTTGCTTGATATATTCGAAGTAATTTGGTCATCTCGATGACTTCTCTGGGATGATCCCTCCTTTCCTCAAATTAGTGTACTCTAAATGTTGTCGCGAAATAAATGGCACTGACCACAATTCTGTAGAAGTTGATGGAAGGGACGACAAATCAGTAGACATGGATTGGGGTTTTTGGAAATACCTCGCTGTGGCGACAATCCTGTTCTTTTATTCTCAGTGGAAGTAGCTTGGTGTGGTATCGGTCCATCAGTTAAATAGGAACTTCAGTAATCGTCATCCTTGAAAACGTTGCGATCTAGAGGCTAAATTCCTGTACACTTAAACCCGTCGATGATATTTTCTTCCAGATTGCCATGGTATGGATAAGATTCTTTTACGCTCAATTTCGACCACGTACGTAACCGACCACTCATGCAGCTGTGGTTTATCTAACCGCACCGAATGATTTAACTGTTTAAGTACTGTAACGGGCGACTGAAAAGTTTTAAATTTTGCGCTATATTAAATGATCTATTATAGTTATATGTTATTTTATAGAATGAGAAATGATTGTTTGTTGCTTGTATATACGTTTATTTAATATTGATATGAGAAGCTTCAATTTACTTCAATAAATTATGTACATAGAAGGAGAGCAATGAGTTGTTAAAATGACTTGCAGTTTTAGTAAGTAGTTAGAGTTAGCGAGTTACCGAGGCACAAGTGACGGTAGTATATAGTCACGCTGCCCTCTAAACTGAGAAAATACAATAAAATAAAAGTTAATTTTGTAATAAGGAAGTAAAAAGAATAATGTTATTATTAAAAGATAAAAGGTTGGAGTGAAAAAGAGTGTAAATATTGTTAAATTGATGATAACAAGAAAAGTGACGTAATAAATTAAAATAACGTATTTGTGTGTATTGGAAGTCGTCTACGATTGAACGAAAAATATAAAATACGACAATCGATCTAGTGTAATAGATCAGTAGGTAAAAAACAATAACCAGAAAGTATTGATAGTTAAAGTAGAAGCACTATCATTTGTAATTTGCTGGCAGTTTGTGGCGAAAACGTAACAATTTGAAGTGATAATTAAAACTGATAAAATAATACTTCCAGAGGATATTAATCGAATAGATAAGCTGGAATAGGAAGTGTAAGTAGTAGTAGAAGTAACAATTAACAATTATGAGTAACACTACAATTATGTTATGTTTAATATTGATTTACTATCATGTGTTGCGGCAAATGGTTACTAACGACACGTTTCGTAGGATAGGCGTGAAATGTCAATTTTGAGGTTATATTTAGTATGGTCGCGCTATCACAAATCTTTCAGCAAATGGTACTACGGTCATGTTTCATAAGAGCGGCTGTGTCGGATATTTTTGATCGCGCCGTATTTATACATTCATTTTAATATGAAATATAACACACATGATGATAACGCAATATACAAAACAAAGCACGGAGTACGTATTGTAAATGTAAACATACTGCTGTTGAGATTAAAGTAGATACACGTTTAGTATTTTTAAAATGAAATATTTATTAAAGCAGTGATAAGTACATTATCATAAGTTTTTGTTGTGAACGACCCAGATCGTAGGTTCAAATCCTACTCGAGGTAAACTTTTTATTTATGTATTTAATAAAATTAATAATAATTTTTAATTACAGTGATACGTAATTTACTAATTGTGTAATAAATATTTTTTAATGTTCACAACATATATCAAAATAACGCGAGGCGCGACGTTTGCTTTTTATATTTCAGTGGAATTTGTGGGCAAATCGGTAGAATTTGGTCAAAATCGGTAAATCTACCGAAAAATCGGTAGATCTGGCAACACTGTTGGAACAGGTCTATGTTTGTGATAATGTGGCGAGCTATATTATTACGAGAAGAAATAGCAAGGTTAACTCGTCTTATCAGCCACGCGAGACAACTACGCATGGACGAAGGAAGAAGTGCGTCCCATTGCTCCACAATTTAGAGCCACAGTACAATCATTCAACCCCCGTGCACACATAGATAATCTCAAACGTGACTTAGCGACAAAAGTTAAAACCTACGCTACATCTACGTCTGATCTCACCACACCCAAGAACGCAATGTCAAAAACTCAAAGTGTAAGCACACTCCCAGATCTCTAAACATCAGTGCGAAAGATACTCTATGTTGCATACCAATGTGGATGCTATTGCTAGCTATGAATTGGGATGACGAAATAAATAGAGTACTTGACAAGGAAGACTTCGCTGTCAAGCGAGTAGCGGCCATCACTATCAGAAGATGGGCCTCTTTATTGTCAACAGAATCGGTTGAACTGGTCTTCAAATCATTGAGAGATGTTACAAAAGCCATATTAGTCAAAGAAAAGCATAAATTATAATTTTTTAAGTTTTTGTACTCGTACATAATAGGCAATTCACGAAAGTTTTATTGTCATTTATGGTAGTATTTATTTTAATATGTATCTGCATTTACGCCACTGGACATAGCACAATTTTTATTTTAAGGACGCGGAACAGTAGTACCAAAGAATAATATTAACGTTAATATTCTTTGGTAGTACTGTTCTAGGAGCGGCACGGTCAAAACAGTAATGATTGCACTGTATTTGTCAAACTGGCAAATTTGATAGATTAAAGACTCTTAGAAAATGTCACTTTAATATCTCATGGTCATAACCTGCTAACGCAATTGATTATGTGACGTCAAACCAAAGGCACACAGTCAAAATGTTGCTGTCTAGTATTTTCATGAGCGTTATTTATTAAAAACCGTTAAAGTCACGCCACTGATTAAGTAAACAAGCTTTATCATTAGCGCCTGCGCTCTTTTATTTCGATCAAGACAAAAAAGGTTTTGTTAGGTTAGGTTTATTTTTCAATCTGCAAAAGTTAAAAGTTATGGCTACGCACATTTTATCGGTGGAAGAACAGAAACACTCATTATTAGGAAAGAAGAAACAAAAAAAGACTATTATAAAAAACGTTCTACCATCGCCTTATGAAAATTATTGGTAAGCAACATTCCAGGTTATTGATTCATTAATTTGTAAATCCTTAGGCCATTAGTAAATTCTCATGAAGCAGGAGATATTTGTAAAGCACTAAGAAAGCATTTAAATATTTTCACACCCGTTAAAGAAACCATACCATGGAATATAATAAAAAGCATTCCAAAAGAAGAACGGAGAGCGTTTCGATCTGCACACATAAAATCAGCATCTAAGGCATACAGGTACACTTTTTTGTGTAATTAATGTAAAGTGTTTACTTTATTTTTTAGGTCTTGTATAGTTTTTGGTATAAATCAAGCTATGAAATTATTAGAGCAAAAATGTGTCAATTGTATTTTAATATCAAATGATGTCGATCCCAAATTTTTAGTGAAACATATTTTAGATATGTGTGTTTTGCGTAACACACCCGTTCTTGTAATTCCAAATCTAAAACAAGTTTTAAGAGAAGTTATCGATGTGCCAAGTTCAGTCATAGCATTTAAAAAGGACACATTAGATTGTTTGGTAATTACTGAAAAAATTCAAGAAATTTATATTAATTATGCACCTCCTCAAGACCATGTTAATGTAAAACCAGGTTGTTTAACAAAAGTAATGGAGATATGTCAAAGTAGTTTTAAAGAGGATATTCAAATGAAAGATTTGTATTTATATAGAAAAACAAGAGAGCGAGTGTTTGTTCCAGAATTGTCTCAAAAACGAGAGTCTACCATTTTGGAAATGAAGGATGGTGAAGGGGATTTTATAAGTATTGATAGTTGTGAAGCGTCCCTATTAACACCGATAAAGAGTAATATGAAAGAAAGCAAAGTTAGTTATAAGACGTTATTATTAAAACGTGTTACAAACGACAAAAATAGAGATATTAAAAAAATTGAAAGGTTAAAGAAAAAATCTAAATAAATTTTGTACAGTCAAAAGTTTTTGTAATTAATATTTTGTTATTAAAATAATGATAACTTAATTATAGCTGTACCCTCGCACGTTCTGATTGTGGCCTCAGCTTCTTAGACCGCTACTAATACTGTTTTCTCTCTGCTGCTACGTGTCCGTTAATTCTGTCCACTTTTTCTTCTTCGCATCTCGTGATGTAGGCTGGGTTCTCATTTTCCAGTTGATGTTGAAGATTGTGAAACATTGTCTGTTCAGTTTCGATGTGCTCTATGTAAGATTTTCTCCTCTTATTTCAGCTTATTAGTTGTACTCTAGAAAAGGAACCGTGGACTTTCAACAGTTCAAGTAGGTACGTCTGTGCAAATTTCGCTCATACGTATGTGATCGTTTCCTAATTCAAGTGGCATTTCGACTCATATGATCTTTCCGATTCCTGGTAATGCTAATGTGACAGTGTGTCCATCATCTGCGTTCTCAAAGACTTGATACGATAGTATAGTGGTTTTCCTCCTGCATAAACGCTTTGGAGGCACTTCTGCGTCTGAACCTGAATGTGGTTCATCAGACATACTGGAATCAGTTGATGTCAGAAAGCCCTGGATGCTATTATTTGGCTAATATGGATTTTGTAACATCTGTCAATGATTTGAAGGCCCGTTCAACCGATTCAGTTGACAATAAAGAGGCGCATCTTCTGATAGTGACGGCTGCTACTCACTTGACAGCGAAGGCGTACTTGTCGAGTACACTATTTATTTTGTCGTCCTAATTCATAGCTAGCAATAGCATCCCCACTGGTATGTAACAATTGCACCTTGCATCATGCCCAGTGGCATGCATCTACAGTCATGTGGCGGTCACAGATGTTATCCATATTTTGTTATCCTGCTCAAAGTGGGGGACGTCCAATTCTTCAGACCTCCTATATGTGATGTATCGAGGGCAGCATTCATAGAATATCTTTCGCACTGCTGTTTGGAGATCTGAGTGTGGTGAGATCGGACGTAGATGTAGTGTAGGTTTTAACTTTTGTCGCCAAGTCACGTTTGAGATTATGTGTGCACGGGGGTTGAATGATTGTACTGTGCCTGTAAATTGAGTAGCAATGCGATGCACTTCTTCCTTCGTCCATGCGTAGTTGTCTCGCGTGGCTGATAATACCAGTTAGCCTTGCTATTTCTTCTCGTAATAATATAGCCTGCCAAATTATCACAAACATGGACCTGTTCCAACAGTTATTTTGATATATGTTGTGAAGATTAAAAAATATTTATTACGTAATTAGTAAATTACTTATCACTGCTTTAAAAAATATTTCATTTTAAAAATACTAAACGTATATCTACTTTAATCTCAACAGCAGTATGTTTACGTTTACAACACGTACTCCATGCTTTGTTTTGTATATTGCATTATCATCATGTGTATTATATTTCATATTAAAATGAAAGTATAAATACGATCAAAAATATCCGATACAGTCACTCTTATGAAACATGACCTTAGTATCGTTTGACGCAACATTTGCGATGGCGCGCTCATACTAAATATAACCTCAAAATTGGCATTTGACGTTTAATGTTTATGAATGGAAAGAAAGGTGGCGCCTTTCCTATATATATATATATATATATATATATATATATATATATATATATATATATATATATATATATATATATATATACGGACAGCATAAACCGCTGGTTCTAGAGACATGCAATTTGGAGGGTGTGTTCTTTGTTAAGTGTAGGTATCCACTAAGAAAAGGTTTTTTTGAAATTCCACACCTAAGCGGGTGGAATGGGAGGGGGGGGGGGTCGAATTTTTTTGTGAAACTTTTTATTCTATTGGTTGATTGACTCGAAAATTGATACACATACCCTTCAATTAAAATTATGAGACGCGTGTATCACAAAATTTAAATATCGCCCCCTCCCACTCTTAGATCGGAGCAACGCGGGACGGGTACGACTAGTCATTGTACAGAGTGTTAGGTAAACATGCGCCAAACATTCAAAGGGCTATTTCTTGGCCTATTCTAAGAATATTTTGTCCTATGATGATTTTTATAAAACCCCTTTGTTTTGAAGATACAGGGTGAATAAAATATGCGGCAGTAACAACATTTTATTATCAAAAAGTACATGTAAAGTTGCTCAATCTACAATAAATGTTCGAAATGACTTCCTCCAGCCTGGATACAAGCATTCAATCTTCTCTTCATTGACTGCCGAACTCGTTCACACACACCAGGTTTGTTGCTAATTGAGTTACACCCAGCAATTATCGGATTTCGCAAGTTGCCAAAATTCTGCATTAGGAATTTTTTTCCCCTAAATTACGCGCCGTATCAAAAAATTGCATAGAATATAATTAAATTGATATGTTTAAGGGCTATATCTAGGTATTTTTATATTTTTGAAATATGCAGCTGTTTTAGAAACATTTGATGAAACCCAAAAACCGAACCTAATAAACCCCCACTTCTTCGCCGCTGGATTTCTCGCAAAATCTAATCTGTTCTAAGCCAAATGAAAAAATCTTGAATACAAAATTTTAAGTACGTAGGTATTTTCGTTCTGGAGTTATCGTGGATACTAACATACATCCACACACACACACGCGCACGCACGCACGCACGACACGCACGCACGCACCAGACACAGACACAGACACAGACACAGACACAGACACAGACACAGACACAGACACAGCACAGCACGCACGCACCACACACCACACACACACACACACACACACACCACGCACACACACCACGCACACACATACACATGCAAACGCACACACATACACATACACACCACGCACACACACATACACATTCACACCACACACACGCACGCACCCACACACACAGACGCACGCGCGCGCCAAAAGTTGTAAAATGCGCTAACCAAACCGTACAATGAACAAAATTTCAAGAATCGTGTATACAACCTACCATGCGAATGCGGCAGAGCATACATAGGAGAGAGCAGCAGACCACGCAAAATGAGAACGCAGGAACAAGAACAACGTCCGCAAGGTCGAAACAGAAAGATCAAGAATCGCCGAACATGTCTGATAACATACAAATAGTGGCAAAGGACGAGAACACAACTTGTCGGAAACCCAAAGAAGCCACATCAATCGCACTAGCAGAAAATCCAATAAGCCAAGCTAGTGTAGAAATGAAACTCATATGGACTCCAATTATATATATATATATATATATATATATATATATATATATATATATATATATATATATATATATATATTTCTTTTTTTGGAAATACCTTCCTAACTGTGAACATTAACAAAAAAACAACAAGACCCAAATAACCCAAAATAAACATGTTAATCTTCCAACTAGTTTTGAAGGAAGCCAATGAAAAGAATGTGTATATTGATGATGTTATTTATACGCACAATCACTGTAGGACACCCTGTATTGTGCTGTATAATATTGTTCTACTATTATTGCTTAATCTACTACGTCATTAAGATCTATTTCAGTTGGGGAGTTGTTACAGGTTCTTCCTTCGCATTGTCCACACATTGCTGAGCACAGCAAACCAGACCGTACACACTTGTATCTATTAGTACGCCCTTTCTTACAATTGCATGAAACCAGGTGCAGACGTTCTGATGGAGCTGCTTCTTTGGAAGTGGAGAGAGGTTTGTGTGATCCGCTTATCATACACCAACCCCACTCTGTCGGACCAAAGCTGTTTCCCAACCATTCCTGAATCTGATAGTACCCTGTTTAAGAGTTCCAGCTGAAAAGACGCATCCAACTTCATTTTGCTACTATACGGTTGTACATCTTTTGTCTTGTCTGAGTGAAACTGAAAATATGCATCGAAAGCAAATCTGTACACATCACTTTTGACCCATACTGAGTAAGGAGCTTACTCTTCCACCAGTGATCACTATAACAGTCTTCTTGTCGTATTTGAGAAACTTCAATCATTTATTTGTTTTAGCTCACTCAAACTATATTGGCACTCATCGTGACTTTCAATGTATTCACAAAGTTTCTTGAAAGCTAAGGAAGCAGCTGAATCTTCTGGTCGACCTCAAAACTCTTTCTTTGCAATGCGCATGAATTTTTTGTAACAGTCCTTATGGTAACGACATTATTCTGCCACAAGATCAATTGTATTTGCGATACGTAAGTCAACTTCATACCCCCACTGATCAGAGCGTTGTTTACAAATTGAAAGAACTGTTCCACGAAACTCGAGAGTAGCCACATTACACACATCCAGCCGTCCATTTTTCTGGAGTTTTGAATCAGGCATACTAGCTGTCTCTCCACACACAGAAGTTGAATCTCTTAGCTTCTGATCTGAGCACTGTAGTTGCCTGAGGAGTAATATATATATATATATATATATATATATATATATATATATATATATAAGTCCTAAAAAATATATATTGGATTACTCAGTGGCTCAGTGGTAAAGGTGTCAGACTAGTAAGTGAAAGGTACCAAGTTCGAATCTGGGAGTAGTCAAGTGCGTGGGAAAAAATTATGTGTAACATATGAATTCGACTCAAGTGCGAAACCAGTCCTTCTCAGGACTAAACTTGATGACGGAAGCAGAGTCCGCTTGCGAAACGTCGCGCTCAAAAAGCATAAACTGTGGAAATAGGCCGATCAACTTCACTAATGAGCTAATAAGTCGATTTAGCGATAGTGAAAAAAAGTCGATTGCAACAAATATCGAACATGGTTGCCGCAAATTTTGTTTACTTTGTTCGCTCGAAACACAGAGGTTTTCCAAAAATCATCATTTTAGAATAGTGCAAGAAATAATCCCTTGAATTTTTGCCGCATGTTTACCTAACACCCTGTATAAACAAAGGTAAGAACAGCTACTATAGTAAGGTGTTCTTTTAATAAACTTTGCTGTATATAAATAACAGTAACGGTCACAGCTTTTACTTTGCTTTTCAAAACAGTGTGTAGGTAAATACAAAAATTTTAAAAAAGGCATAAGGACACTCTAAAAACTAAGTAGGTACATCCCTAGGGCCCTACTAAAAGATACTCAAGAACGAAGCAGTAGTCATTGGCTGGTTCCTAGAAAAAGCTTACAATCATGTAAGTACACTGTGATGTTTCAAATGTTATGCATTCAATCCCTTTGCTAAAGAATCCACATCGGCTCAAGTTAGTTTGTAAGTGCGCAGATAACCACGATTATAAAACATAGTGCGCAAAATGGGTGTATCAATTGTTCTAAAGTTTAAGAAAAGGTATGGTGGTGCTGTAGATTCCATTATTCAGTATCCAACAGAATTGTCCATGTTTTATTAGATTGGGTAAATAGGCTTATAGTCCAAGATTTTTGGGGATAGAAATGTGAATCGACCTAACAACTTAGAGCTAATTTTGAACTGTTGGGCGCCGCTGAAGAAAATGTCAAAATTCCCCATAGACTCTGGCTGTGCATCAGCCGCTATCTTGAAAAATCGTGGCCGAATTTCGGTTTTTTGAAAATAACTTCCTAATCGTGAATATTAATAAGGAAGGATTTATTTCAAGGACGTATTTCATTCCCTCCCCGAGGGGTAAGGCGGGCTATTTGAGCTTTCCAATTTCCTTCAGCCACAATCATGGATTTCCAACATACATACATTCCGCATATATACATGGTAGGATTAAGGATGGGTATGGTCAGGATAGGATCGGGTTTTGAGGGGGAAAATACTACCCCAGCATTCTCCTAAGTAGCCGTACATGGTGTGCATAACACAGTGATCATGTCGCTACATGTCTATGAGGAAAACGCCCTGAAAAAACCTCATACATGGTAGGCGGTAACGGGAAAAATTAATTAAAACAAGAGCCAAATAGCATTCTTTATTAAAAGTTGAAAACTTTTTTTAACACTTTTTTTTTGTGTGACGAACAATTAAAACGTTGTTAATATTTTAAATTGAAGAGGGAGAACAGGTAGTCGTGGAACGTGGAATGCAAAATCTAATTCAAGCAAGCAAAGATAGAGAGGATGAGAAACATGTAATATTTGAGGTATTGGGAAAAGCACCATTACACAAAACCTGTCGTAAAAACTACACAAGAAAGAGTAGTGCAGCTTCATCAAACAAAGAAAAAACATTACCATCATCTCCTCAGGCAACTACAGTGCTCAGATCAGAAGCTAAGAGATTCAACTTCCGTAGTGACTGTTTATTATGTCTGTGGAGAGACAGCTAGTATCCCTGATCCAAAACTTCCGAAAAATGGACGGCTGGATGTGTGTAATGTGGCTACTCTCGAGTTTCGTGGAACAGTTCTTTCAATTTGTAAACAACGCTCTGATCAGTGGGGGCATGAAGTTGACTTACGTATCGCAAATACAATTGACCTTGTGGCAGAATAATGACGTTACCATAAGGACTGTTACGAAAAATTCATGCGCATTGCAAAGAAAGAGTTTTGAGGTCGACCAGAAGATTCAGATGCTTCCTTAGCTTTCAAGAAACTTTGTGAATACATTGAAAGTCACGATGAGTGCCAGTATAGTTTGAGTGAGCTGAAACAAATAAATGATTGAAGTTTCTCAAATACGACAAGAAGACTGTTATAGTGATCAGTTGATGTTGTATTAACCGACCAAAGTTGATTCATTTATGTTCAATTTTCGAAACTTCTAGGTGGTGTTAGAGTTAATATTAAATATAGTGTTGCGCTTTTTACATTACTATTCTACTCTTTGTGTTACGGGCCAAACACTCACTAGAGCATCAGCCCGTAAAGGTAAAGTGCAGATAACGGACATAGCTCAGTGGTATGGGTGGGGTTCATAGTTATTACTCGTAATGGGCATTCGACACCACTCAATAACGTCAAGATAAAGGAAAAGGTCACAAAGATGCCACCTGTTAAACGAATTTAAAACGGGAAAACGTCATGAACTGGAATAATGGCCCAATAAGGAACGAAACAAAATTTTTTAATCTACATGTTTATTACTATTATTCTGTTTAAGTCCATATTTGTTTAATTACTTTGGTGTGGTTTACTGGGTCTAGGACTAGTTGCGGGCAATAACACCGTATCTGGAAAAAAAGTATCATAGTCACCACCTAAAATGAACACACACCAAAAACATTTTTTCTTTAGATTCAATTTACAGTCTGAAGAAGTATTTAATTTACCGAACCGTAACTGTGATTGAACTGATATTGCCCGCAACTAGTCCTAGACCCAGTAAACCACACCAAAGTAATCTACATGGTTATTTTGTAAATTTTAGGCACATCTTGTATTTCCGTTATGCGTTCCATAGCGTATTCAGTTCTTTCTAGAAAGTTTATTTTTGAGATATTAACCAAACCTACGATTTTATTACAGTCATAGGCACTCTATATATTATTCTTTATATTGATTGAGTATAATTTGGGTTTTTCAAATATAAACACACCGACACACACACACACACACACACCCACGCACGCACACACACCCACGCACGCACGCACGCGCGCACGCACGCACGCGCCCACACACACACACACACGCGCGCGCGCGCGCGTACGCTACCATCCACCCATCCTCACACACACCACAAAATTGTGGAGCTCGATCAACTTTTGCCCACGATTGCGCCTTTTATGTTTATTTTATCTAGTTGGCGTATGTATGTGGGTAGGTGTCTGTAGTCAAAAGCACTAGTGGTAAGTATGTGTGTGTGTGTGTGTGTGTGTGTGTGTGTGTGTGTGTGCGTGCGTGTGTGTATGTCGCGATAGACTAAGCTTATCTCCTTTCTTTCCGAGGATGTCAAAAAACGGCGCCGGGCTTACCTCCTTACCACAACGTTTGTGTCTATGTATATTGCAGTGTAGATCTATGTATGATACATTACCTGCAATTGGCTTTAAGTATTGTAGTAAATTGAGAAGCGTCAACGGCTCTATTATATTTCGTCAATTGCGCAGTTATCCAAAAAAATGCACTATTGCGTAATTTTATTGGTCCTTCGAGCTGGACGAGAATGATGAAATTTATATTCATTTTATTCCTGTACTGTTAAAGCGATTTGTATTATTTAGAATATCTAAATAAGTTAAGAAACTTTTATTACATAAAACTAAACTATTTGAAGCTAAACAAAATAACGACATATCCACAAATATCAGTTTATAAAATGATCTGTATTTTTCTTTAAAACAAAGCTTAAAAATATTATCACACTTTATTATAAAATACTAAACAAATCTTGTTGTTCAGAGAACACCATGAAAATGTTAGGCCCTAACTAGGCCAAAATTGACATTTACAAAAGGTGGCGATATTCTAACATTCAAAACATTTTCATTATCATCTCATATGTTAAAATTTGGATTAACTCCATCCATCAGCCATTCTGCTAGCAATTAAAAACTAATTGTAATGTGTTGTGAAATGTTTTTCCCTTATGACGTATCTACTTTTCCTTCAATGGTCGAAGTGGTTGTGTTTCATTTGCGGAATTATCTGGCCTATTCCATTTTTGTTCTTCACCTGAACCGAATATTCCATAAATAGTTGCTGCAATTACGTATAAAACAATGGTAACCCAAAATACAATTTGCCAAGATTCGATTGTGGGCTAGAAACAAAGGGTTTAATTTATAAAAGTTTTTGTTATGAACGATTAAGTTCAAAGTTAAATATGTAATTAAAAATTATTATTAATTTTATTAAATACATAAATAAAAAGTTTACCTCGAGTAGGATTTGAACCTACGACCTGTACTTTGCTAGAGTATCGCGCTAACCAACTGCGCCACCAAGGTTCAAGCCCCAATCGATGCAAATTTTGTCTTTACGTATGTAGAACTGATGTAAATTCTAAATATAATAAACGGTTTAATTATCTTACTGGACGAATGACTTACATTTATATGTATAAGTTCTCCAACAATTACAGGTACCACGATACCAGGAATAGTAGCACACGTATTAGTAATTGCAATTAAAGTTCCAGCAAAATTAGGCGCAATGTCTATGTGGTTGGATAAGTATCCGCTGAACATTCCTCCGATGGCTGTTATAGCAATCGTCATTAATACAGTTACTAAAGTTCTATTATCTCCACTGTAACAAATAGTAAGGAAGCAAATCAATGGAATGATGGATGCAATTAGTGTTGATATTTTTCTAGCCGTTGTCGTTGTTATTTTTTCTTTCCCGCGTAAAATATCTAATGTTTTGCTCAAAATCATGCTGAAAAGCCACATTGTAAAGTACGGGATTGAGCTGATAACCGCATTATCGGCGATTTTATATTTCAGAATCATACTCATGTAATGAGGTAATTCTATCAAAACCATGTACCAACCCCAATTACAACATGTATGAGTTATCAAAATTGCGATAAAGGGTGGTGATGTTAACACCGCTTTCCATGGTACAGATGGCTTCTTTTTCTATGAAAGCAAATTACTAACCTTTTGTTAAGGATAAAATGTGGTATACCTCTTCAGTTGTTCCACCTGTACTTAATGATGAAACAATCATATTTTTTTCTGTTCCAGATATGAACTTGTTTTGACTTGGGCTGTCTGATGCTAAAATAAACCATATAATTAACCACAGGGCGGAAAATCCGCCTTCAATATAGAATATAGCTTCCCAACCGTAGCTGGATGATATTAAACCTGTTATTAACGTAAAAATCTGGAATAGAGTGGGTGTATTGTTTTGTTTTAACTAGTGATTTGTTTTACATACAACCGTGCCGAGTGCAGTACCAGCGTATACAATACTACTCATCACACTCCTTTCAGCAGGAGGTGCCCATCTTGATAGCAACACATGCATACCCGGAAACGTAACACCTCCTCCAACACCTTCCAAAATCCTCATTAACAAAAAAACACCATAATGGCATTTCGCAGCAACAGGTGACAGAATGGTGCAAATAACGTTAATAAAAACAGAAAAAAACATAACCCATTTAGCACTAAATAATTCAGCAATTCGAGCAGCAGGTAATTGAGCTACTATATAACCCCAAAAATATGCACTTTTCAATAAACCCTGAACTGTTCCGGTCCATACAAATGGACCATCTTCAACATCGCTTCCAGGTTCAGTTGCTGTGTGATTTACCATACCTACGATTGCTACACTTAAATTTACTTTTAAACCATATACGATTGCCATTGCAGTTGATCCTAATATTGCTAAGATGTAACGCATTGACAATATTTCTGAAAGTAAAAGTGAAATAAGATAATTTTTTTTTTGCAGGGAACATACTTACTTCCGCATTTCTCTGTACAAGATGCCATTGTCCTCGTTTATTCTGAAATTTAAAAAATATAAGTAAAGTTATTTTTGACTTCCTAAATCACTAGTCGTTATTGTATCGCGTCGCTTAATTTAAATATACCGGAGACTAATATTACGTTATTTAGGAATACTTTGATGCCTTGGACAAGGTAGCGAAAACACAAAAAAATATCATTCGCCGGCCTCGAATTTTTATAAGACGACTACTTGCACTTTCATAAACTTTTCTTCTGCAATATGAAAAACGCAAGGTGTTAAGTGCAGTAAATAGAAAAAATGCTTTATCAAATACGTATACTGTATACTATTCACAGCATTGCAAAGCGTTTACATGCACAGTTAAAATTACTTTAAACTAGCTTTCCTCTGCAAAATTTTGGGTTTAAAAATTAAATTTAATGATAATAAAACGCATAATAAATTAAATATAAACGTATGGAAAACAATATTAGCGTCGGCTGCTAGGCTTTTTCAAGAAAATTAAAACCTTAAAATAAAATTCTGGCCCCGTTAATTCTTTCTACGTAAAATTACCTCCAAATCAAGAAAATTACCGAAAGCCGTCAAGGGATTATATATATATATATATATATATATATATATATATATATATATATATATATGCGATGGTTATAAATAAGTATAATAGAGGGGTAGAGTTTTATAGAGCTTACATAATATATAGTATGTGAGTTCATATAAAGTCGAAGAAGTTATACACTTCGATATGAGAAAAAATAGTATACGAGTATAAAAAATATGATTGTGATACAACAAAACAGGCTTTATGGGGTTTGCACAATGATGTTATATTCATAAAAGCAGTGAGCTATAGTACATTAATGTGTAATGAAAGAACTAAGGTCATATTTGAATTCTACGTGATAAAAAGCCCCTGTATACAAAATTTCGTCCGCTTATTACATCATTGTAAGAAGATATTAAGAAAAAAACAAAAAAATAATTAAACTTCAACACCCTATATCTTTTAAACGAAGGCGTTGCGGACCTAAGTTCATAGGAACTTTTTTTCTTATTTTAGTGTCCTCTATTGCGTGGCACTATGCATGGCACTTTTTCTATGTCACCCTATATATATATATATATATATATATATATATATATATATATATATATACATATGGTGTATGGTCGGCTGAAAAGTTCGTAGGCTGACACATGGATGGAGTTACTAGAATTAAATCCATATGATTGGTAGCAAGAACTTTTAATACAGCGTAGCAAAATGGCGTCTAATAACATAAAACAAACAAATTCGGTGTTTGTACATCATAACAATATAATGAATCTTATTTCCGACCTAATAACACCATAAACAAAAATTTCCGTATAGCGTCGTAAAACGGCGTCTAATAAGATAAAACAAAATAAATTCGGTATTTGTACATTAAAACATGAACACACGCTCTTGTGATATCTTCAGAGACTCAGCTATCTCAATCAACTTCACTTTACGGTTATTCATAATTATTTTATCAACTTTTTTTGATGTTTTTACCTATAACATCCTCTTTCGGGCGCCCACTGCGTGCATCGTCTTCGGTGCTTATTTCGCCCCATTTAAATTTAGCAACCCCTTCTCAACAGTTGATTTTCCTAGTGCAGAGTCCGAATAATGTTTATTAAGCCAAGCTTTGGCTTGAACAGTATTTTTTTCCATGATAAAGCAATGCTTCATTAACACACGATATTCTTTTTTATCCATTTTTTTCATATTAACGAAAGTTGCTTAACTCACAATACTATTATCTCACGAACCAATTATCTGACAGCTGTCAAATTTATACACATATCGTTTGAAGGTTCATACTGATACCAATCATATGGATTTAATTCTAGTAACGCCATCTATGTGTCAGCGTACGAACTTTGCAGCCGATCATACACTACATATATATATATATATATATATATATATATATATATATATATATATATATATATGGGTGTAACAGGATCATGGTTTCGCCGGAAGTGACACTAACTTTCAGTTTTTAAATGGAATGCACTGTATATTATTGCATTTTTGAATTCTGCATGATTTTTTGAATCCAATGATGCCAATAAGTGACATTTCAAACGTCAATATTTTTTATAATATAATTTTTAGTTTTCTATTTAAGTGTGCCATGACGGTTCCGATTTATTCTAAATGACCCGTGTAATGGTAGAAATCTCGTCAAAAATACTAAATTACGTGATTTATGAGCAAATAATGTTCATCAAAATGGTTTTTGGGGCAAAACTCATTTTTTTCAAATGGAACCATATTGGTACCGTAGTACCATTTATTAGTACTATTACTAAGGAACTTATTCATATGTCTTATAAAAATATGAGATAAATACAAACAAAATTATACCTAAAAGAAAATACAATTTATTTATAATTATCTTGTTATACATAAGGTGACTTTGGAATACAAAAAATGAACACAAAACATTACAACAGTTGTTCAAAATGCTGCCCATTAACGTCAATGTACTTCTGAACTCGTATCGCCGTTTCTCGAAGAACGTTCGCCAATTGCTGGGCCGTTACTATTAATTGCGCGTCTTACACGTAGCTGCAGGTCTTCACGGGTTGTAACGGCGGTTGCGTAGACAATATTTTTTAAATAACCCCAAATAAAGAAATCAAGTGGTGTTAAATCAGGTGACCTTGGCGGCCACCTCACGGGACCGTTAGTCGAAATTACGTTTTCTCCGAATCTCTGTTGAACGTAATCAATTACTATCCTTGAATTATGGGGAGGAGCGCCATCTTGTTGGAAATACATTCCCTATCTTAAATCCAAAGGTAACTCATCTAAAATGTCCTCAATCTCATTTTTCAGGAATTTCAAGTATCTGGCACCAGTCAGGAGTGTCCTTCAAATACTATTGGACCAATGATTCTACCTACCGATTATTCCAAGCCAAACATTGAAACCGAACCGTACTTGAATGTTACCCTCCCGTAATAAATTTTGATTTTTTCTTGTGACCAATGTTTTGTATTTTGTCGGTTAAATAATCCCAAATTTGTAAATCTAGACACGTTCTAAAATAAAATCATTCCCAAAAAATCATTATTTGGCTGCACGTTATTCTGCAAAATTCACTTGCAATATTCTATCCTACGTTCGTAATCATTTTCGTACAAGTGCTGGTGCAATTGGTAGTTACAAGACTTATAGTGGTATTTGTGCAAAATTCGGCTTACCGTGTGGTGACTGATTTCCAATTCAAACCAAATTTGCCTTAAAGAAACAGTCTTATCAACTTCTACTCGAGCCAAAACATTAATTTCCGTTCCTTCGTCAACAATGAAATTTTCTTCGGGATCATTGTTCGGCTATCTTAGAAATTGATTTTCAAGACGTTTAAAATAATATCTCGCTGGACATTGTCTATTAGGATATCGTTAGCCATAAAAATCTTTAGCTGCTACGGGATTTTTTCGACATTCCCCGTAAATAATTAACATGTCCACTTTTTCATCTCTTGTACAAATTGGCGGCATTTTGAACACAATTAACAAGAATTTTAAATAATTTTTAAAGACACAATAAAAACACCGATAAACCAACAAATGTTTGACAAGCTAAATTTTCATTGCTTTCAAAGCCACCTTAGTTACTTCTTATCTTCACTACAGAGAGTTGTAATATTTAATTATAAATAAATTGTATTTTCTTATTTTCTTTTAGCTGTAATTTTGTTTGTATTTATCGCACATTTTAATAAGACATATGAATAAGTTCCTTAGTAATAGTACTAATAAATGGTACTACGGTACCAATATAGTTCCATTTGAAAAAAATGAGTTTTGCCCCAAAACCTATTCTGATGAACATTATTTGTTCATAAATCACGTAATTAAGTATTTTTGACGGGATTTCGATTTTTCTACCATTACATGGGTCATTTAGAATAAATCGGAACCGTCATTACACACTTAAATGGAAAACCAAAAAATATATTATGAAAAATATTGATGTTTGAAATGTCACTTATTTGACATCGTTGGATTCAGAAAATCATGCAGAATTTAAAAATGCAATAATATACAGGGTGTTTCATTTAAAATCGAAAGTTAGTGTCACTTCCGGCGAAACCGGAAATGAAAAAAAAATCGCTTATGCCAAAAAGTGCCGCTTATTATGTATATAGGATATCCCAAGTTTCAATCAATTATCTTTAAAACGAAAGTGGAAAAGTGGGGTGTACCATGATCCTGTTACACCCGGTATATATATATATATATATATATATATATAATATGTAATAGCGTTTCAATATATTTTTTATTTTATTTGGTTAGATTTAAAAATTTATAAAATCTTCCATAAGCTGAAATATACTACTCCCTTTAATTTACTGCTATTGCACAAGTTGTCATAATTTACGTGTCTACCCTTGAAATTTAGACCAATGAGGCGGGTTCGTTAGTAGAGTTTTACAGCATACTTCGGTCGGCCCAAAGTGACCGTACTTTTCGTGGAATTTCAATGAAATGTCTTGTTGCCTTTTATATTTGTGTATTTACAGAGCCATTTCACACGTTACTAGCATTTTACTGATTAAATTATTATTATTATTATTATTACTATTTTTATTATTATTATTATTATTATTATTATTATTATTATTATTATTATTATTATTGTTCATTATTAATATTCAAATCGCTGGGTTATAAAAATCTCACAAACTCACCCTTACCGTGCACTAATTGATTGATTTAAGAAATTGTCATTTTACGCCCGCACATGTTTCACTAACCGAAGGGTAAAGTCTAATCGAATGTAGATCTAAACTATCTTTAGTCTATTAAGTATAATCAAACAAACCTACTGCTAATACTTTCCATATATTTCTTCAGCCTACGTCATGGTAACTTGAAATAATAATAAGATAGCTTATTTGTCCAAAATAATTAATATTTGCAGCACAAAAAAAAGTAAAAAAAAATTAATAAGATTGATCGTATATCTTAAATATGTACCAACAACAAAACTAAAGTCGTATATTAAAGAACTGGCAAACATAAGGAACTTTTGAAATTAATATCAAAGATAAATAGAAAAATAATTTAAGATAAAAGTTCTAATTTCGCTAAATGTACATATTAAAAAAAGTAGATATTTACATAATGATTTAAAATGATGACATAAAAGTGTTGATTACAACGTTTGTTTTGGAAATGTCCAAGGTTAAGAAAAACACCTACGTACTTAACATTTTGTATCTAAGCTTGTTTTCATTTCGCTTGGAGCTGATTAGGTTTTGGGATAAACGCAGCGGCGGAGAGCGGGGTTTATTAGGGCCAGTTTTTGCTTTTTATCAAATATTTCTAAAAAGATATAAACCTACGCAGATGTGGACCTTAAATATATCGATTATTTATGTTCTATGCAATTTTTTGATACGACGCGTAATTTAGTGACAAAACAATTCGTAAGGTAGAATTTAAGTGTATAACATTACTAACCTGGAGTTTTATCATAGGTCTAATTCCTAGGAATATCTACGGCTGTGCCCTAGGCACCTTGCGTGGACTAGAAATAAGTAGAAGCCTGGTTGTATATACCCATTTTTTTTGTTCTTATTTTCTTTCCTATTTTTATTATTCATATTATTTTATGCATGTATTGTTTAGTCATATTCTCTAATTGTTTATTGGGCATATTGTCTAATAGACGTTTAGGTTGCCTAGTTAAGCTGGTTACTAATTAAGTTTTGTACTAAAGTACTAATAGCTCTAATTCATAGCGGAAGGTAGCAAAGACCACGATCCGAAGGCGAAGGATGTTGAAAACTCCCCGGATGTTTCCGGGCACTCATCGTTGAGTTTTCACAGGGGCGTTCTGTAGGTAGCGGACAGCGAAAATTTTATTATTGTAATAAACGTTTGTCAAATCGCCATTGTTACCGCGATAGAAAAAATAATTAGTGGATTTTTAATATCGTGATAATACGTGGTAATTTTCTAATGTTTTCGGAATCATTTATTTTATGTATTTTTATGTAAGAAATGTGGGAATGTTTGTAATTGATATTTGAGTAAAGCTTGAACAGAAAAAGGAAACATATAATACGGTAAAAACAGGTGTTCTGCCGAAACGAGCGTGACGAATTGTTGAAAATTTATATACGCACGCTTTTGATGTAAAAATGTCACTGATTTAATAATTCACTACGGCAGAACAGTGCGAATCCAAAGGGATCTTTGTTTGGTACGTTGAGACTTGAGACCTAAATGTAGCGCTTGTTACAGACGAATGCGTATTTTTAAAATTAAGATGTGCAATAATTAATATGAAACTGTTCCAAAGGTAAATTAATGTTTCTTGTTTTTTTATTACTTTTGAAAGACTGGGGTTGATTTTCGGGAGTAGACATGGTTAGTGGGAAATCAGAGGAAATTTTGATCGAGCCGGATTG
Source organism: Vesta saturnalis (assembly GCA_036346205.1). Taxonomy (NCBI): domain Eukaryota; kingdom Metazoa; phylum Arthropoda; class Insecta; order Coleoptera; family Lampyridae; genus Vesta; species Vesta saturnalis. The sequence continues at coordinate 13,576,111 of JARFJB010001166.1, read as the reverse complement.
CTCTTATTGTTTTAATTAGAAACACCTATTGTAAACCTTTCGGTCTATAAATATTTTGTCGCGTACCTTTTAGCAAAACTATAACACTAATTCGTTCTTTTCTTTTTGTGTATGTTTTAATGTAAATTTTTCCAAAAATTAATCTGTAATTAATCGTCGCGGCTCCGAGTTTTAAACCGCGTATCTTAACTCGTCGTGTTGATGGTAGTGTTTAACTAAAGGGAATATATTCAAGTGTAAGTAGGTATTTTTATATAAATTAAGGCTGGCAGTAAATAATTTTACAGGTCTATGTAACGTATTAGAAATCAAACATTGCCTTGCAAAGGTGTCTCATTCGCACGCGGGCTCATTAAGCTAAAATAAAAGACAGTAAAGGGCTTCCTCAATTTTGTATTTGGATGAATTAGCATTGTTGTGTGTTGTTTATATTTATATTTGTGTAGAGGTGGGCCTGGCGAAAGTGTACAGGATACCGCTTGGTTATTCATTGTAATAGGCAATGACCAGATGACCATTAAACACTTCGAATTTTATTTTTATTGGTTTTATTGTTGTATAGATGAATGGGTTATCTGAGAAAGGGGCGCTGTATTTTTCTAATGCACTCAAACTTATGCATCGGTCACGATGTTATGGTCTATTTACCTCTTATTTGTACGCACTTTAACCTGATTTAATGATGTTTTGTTATATATTTAACCCTTTTATAGTTTTTTTTGTTATTTGATTTATTAATGTAGTTGTGCAATTACTTATTTATGAATAAAGTGGGTTTCATCGGTGGTTCTTTCCCACAATAGTATATTAACGGGCTGAACCACCATTGCGCAAAGCTCGTTAATTTTAATTCGAGTAGTTTCATTGTTGACCTGCCCACATGATGCAACACAACCTCGTCCAGCCTATCTCAGTCAAATAGCACAACGTACCTACCACTAGATGGCCGATTCGTTTGATCAAATCAGAGGTTTGCGAGTAATTAAATATCAGACTTGTAAATAAATTCTAATCTTTTAGTTATTGTCAGGAAAGTCCACGTAAGGCAAGCAATTAATTTGAGCAATAGTAACATTATTGTCAGTAAAGTCAAGATAAATCACTTAGCGATTATTTTGTTCTTGAATTTATTGCAAATAAGTTCAAATTACACTTTTCAAGATAGGGTACCTGGAGGACGCTACAAGTTTAGACATATTTTTAAAGAAAATTTAATTTTATATAATTTTTTTTATAAAGTTTCTTAATATAACGGAAGGTAAGTCTAAAACTTAATTAAATATGAACGAAAATGGTTAAACTGTATTATTGATATCTTATAGAAGCGGGCGGCTTTGGAAAATTTTTTAACATTTATTTTTTTAATTTGCGCCTTATATTTGGGGTGTTTTATTATTACATCAAAGGTATGCTGGTATTAGACGGTTCTCAATAACCTCAAATCTGATAATGTGTCAAAATTTATTAACAGTTGCCACATTTAATTGAAATGAATAGTAACCACGGATCACTAATCCGCCGTATTATAACATGCCCATAAATTTATTCTGGAGTTTTTCAATTGAAATAAAATATTTTAAAAAACACGTTTACACTTTTTCTTATAAAATTAATCGATATTCAGATAAATTCTACTTTAGGATATTTTTTGCTGCTAAATTACGCATCAAATCAAAAAATTGAATTGTGTGTGTGTGTGTGAGTGTGCGTGTGTGTGTGTGTGTGTGTGTGTGTGTGTGTGTGTGTGTGTGTGTGTGTGTGTGTGTGTGTGTGTGTGTGTGTGTGTGTGTGTGTGTGTGTGTGTGTGTGTGTGTGTGTGTGTGTGTGTGTGTGTGTGTGTGTGTTTGGTGGTGAACGTGTGTGCACAGTGTACATTAGTGAATGCATGAGCATGTGTGTGCGTGTGTGCTTCAGTGCGTATGTGCGAGTGTGTGTGTGTACGTGAGTGAGTGTGTGATTGTATAACTATGTATGTGTGTGTGATGTGTAGGCGTGCTTGACTATGTACGCGTGTTAGTGCAACGTGTGTGCGTCCGTCAATTTGTAAGTTAGTGAGTGAGTGCATCTGTGTGTGTATGTAGCTTAGTGTCAAAGTGTGTGCCTGCAAGTGTGTGAATATCTCAGTGTGTGCGTGTGTCATTGTGTGATTGAGTGAGTGTTGGAGTGTGTGAGTATATATGTGTTTGAGTGTGTGCGTGTACGCTTGTGATTGCCTGCGTGCGTGTGAACGCATATGCGTGCTTGTGAGAGTGTGAGTGTGTGTCAAAGTGTGTGCGTGAGAATGTGTCAGTGTCTGAGTGTGAGTCCCGGAGTGTATGAGTCTAAGTGTGTAAATTTGAGTGCACGAGTGTGCAACCATGTGCGTATCTGCGTGTGTGTGAGTGTACGTAGACGTGGGTGTGCGTATGCTTGCGTGTACGCGTGTACGAGATTGTGCGTGTGTACGTGCGTGTGTGCATATGTGCGCGTGTCCGTGTGCGGGCGTGCGTGAGTGTATGCGTGAATGAGTGGATTAGTGAGCGAATGAGTGCGTATGTGTGTGTCTGAGTGTGTGTGTCTGATTGTGTGTGCCTGGGTGTGTGTGCGCGTGAATATGTGTTTCTGTACGTGAGTGCGTGTATGTGTGCGAGTGTGCGTGCGTGTAAACGTGTGTGGGTGAGTGTGTCTGCGTGTGTATGTCTGTGCCTGCGTGTGTCTGTGTGTGTGTCTGTGTGTTCATGTGTCTGTGTGTTCATGTGTCTGTTGTGTGTGTGTGTGTGTGTGTGTGTGTGTGTGTGTGTGTGTGTGTGTGTGTGTGTGTGTGTGTGTGTGTGTGTGTGTGTGTGTGTGTGTGTTGTGTGTGTGTGTGTGTGTGTGTGTGTGTGTCTGTGTGTGTGTGTGTGTGTGTGTGTGTGTGTGTGTGTTGTAGTGTCAGGTGTATTGTGTCTGTGTGTGGTGTGTGTATTGTATGTGTGTGTGTGTGTTGTGTGTGTGTGTGTGTGTGTGTGTGTGTGTATATTGTGTGTTGTGTGTGTGTGTGTGTGTGTGTGTGTGTGTGTGTGTGTGTGTGTGTGTGTGTGTTGTATGTAGTGTGTGTCTGTGTGTGTGTGTGTGTGTGTGTGTGTGTGTGTGTGTGTGTGTGTGTGTGTGTGGTCGTGGTGTGTGTGTGTGTGTGTGTATGTGTTTGTGTGAATATGTGAGCGTGTTGTCGCATGGTATGGTCTGCGTGTTCGTAACAGTACAGTGGAAATAAAAGTAGCACTGTTCATTCTTTTGGTTTTGCTTTGTTTTACCTTTTGCGCATCTCATACCCTACTTTCAAATAATCGAACTCTGGTTTTGTAAATTTTTATTTAAAAAACCTACAAGTAACAGCAAAGAATAGATATGCGGTATCTGATAAAGTAAACTGTACTAAAGTCTAGAGCACTGAAGAAATAGTCACGCAAGTTGTATTTACTATAGTTTGCTTAGTTATTATTATTTGGCACCTCTACATTGAGGGAGTTTTTTTTGTACAGCATTATTTCCGAACATACGGAGTTGGACGGAACAAGGGTCCAATTTTAAGGCAAGTCTCAGGACAAAAAACTGCACCAGTTTTACAAACTAGCTCCAGTAAGGCTGCAGTGCTAGACATTTCGTGACACAGGTTGTACATAATTCAAAAATAATCCTTGTACGAACTGTACATAAACTGGGTATGAGTTGAATGTTCAAACTCGTTGGGTTTATCCGTGCTAAACTGAATTGGGAAAATGACTAGATCTTGGGAATAAATGTTCAAGAGAAGCTTCAAAGGGACCTGTACTAAGCTTGGTGTATGAAGAATCCGATTGGTTTTCAAACAAAAGGCTCATTTAGCTGAATCGATAGGTTAATCGATTTCTAGGTTTGAATGTCTGATATCATTGCCGAGAAACCTCTCCAGCTACCATCAACCTATGGCGCTAGATGCAGAAAATTGTTATACGTTTTTATGCGAGATTTAAATAACCCTTCTCTCGCAATTTGCAAATTGCGATTTCAATACGATGGCACAACGAGTCATACATCCGAATCATCTACACTAAACACTTTGGTAACACAACCGTTTCTCGTCCAACAAATTTCCGTATCACTAAATGGAGGTTGGTGTATTTTGTTAGGCTTGAATAAGTTATATTAATGTAAAGAAGCAAAATGGTTAATACATTTTCTTATCAGTTTTGTACATCTCATCTAAGATGAAATATGAATAAATTAAAAATAATCTTACCCCGATTTTTCCTCTTCATATCTTCTATGCTAATATAACATTACACAGGCATAAGGTAGTTATTATATGCTGGTTTCATCAAATTTTTTTATTTATAGACCGCTGAATGATGCCAATTTTTATCAATAGAAAAGTTTATTCACTTGTATAATTTTAGAATGCAATTATTATTTTAAAAACGAAATATATTTTGCGCTTCAAGGAAGTAGGCCATCAATGGACAAGCATATAAAGTAGGTGATTTATTGCAATTAAGTAATTGAAATGTTGCATTTCGTAACCAAAATATTCAGTGCACTTTGGAAAATTTGAGAACTAATATGTTCTCATATTTTTATTCAAATTTCTGAAATTCAACTGCCAAACCTAGTTTTATTTTCAGAGGTAGATGTGTGGGTTACTAGTAAAATTACAGAAAGTATGTTTGAAAGTATAAATAACTGCAACAATTGTTACCACCTTATTAAAAAAAAAGTTATACTTATTCTTCCAATCAATGTTTCGTTTTTTAAGTAGATATTTAAGAAAGAATTAGCGCTTACTTGGTCGTCCAAAATGTGCAAATCACAAAAAAAAAAGTAGTGTAATCCACAATATCTGCCTATTCGATCATATATTATAAACATAGACAAACTTAATTTCTACTGATAAGTAACATAATGATAAGTTTGCCTAACCACCGAAGAGATAATATTTAGGACATACCTTTTTATCATGTAATCGCACTTTCAGAGTTTTAATCTTGTTACGTATTTCTACCTAACTGGAGTATACTGTTTATCCAATAAATTATTTTCAGATTCATTCAATTACCCTAATCTCAACTTTTTATATTAAAACAATAACTATTTGCGCTTTACACAAATGAAGGCAAAAGCCGGTAAAGTAAACATATGCACGTGAAGCGTGTGATAAATTTATAAATAAAATAAAGGAATCCAGTTTATACTAATATAAGCCATTTGTTTATCTCACGATCTTTTATAAAAACTATAAATTTAAATACTTACCCAAAAAGCGCGAATTGCACAAATGTATGAACGTTCCTCTAACTAGGAGTAAGGTCACCTTCTGACACCATCTCACTCTATCGATCGGCATACGTCCCTCTTCTTCTATAAAATGGAAATATGCGTGGGTGAATCCCAACGCCTAATTCGCAGGCAACCCCTTTTACAATTTTTTTTATTATGTAGTCATTTATTAAAAAACTAATTTACAGCAAATTGAAACACATTTGTACAAATTGTTTATTGTAATAAAAAAGATCATGAGATAATTATGAATAAATACAATCAAGTATAATATTTAAAAAATTACAATTTTAACCTTTTACACTTCATTTGTAAACTGGCAGTGATAAGTATGAACGCTTATGGGATGCCAAAGCGGTACGAATCGTAAATAATGTAAGATTTTATGATCGTAGTCATTTATTAAATTACAATTAATAATTATTGCTTGAATCCATTAATTTTCATATGTATTGTGTCAGAACTAGCACTTTTTTATCAAATACGAAGTTAACACAACGATAATTGTTAGAGAAATGAGCTCCACACCTAAATTGATTTATTACGGCGCATTCAAAAGCTATTAATTTATAAGTACACATAAGAATTTAATCAATAATTAATAACCGTAACACCACATGGACATATATGAATGGTAGCTTTAGCGACCATTACAACTAACTTCATAAATTAACCCGTAAATTATTAGCGTACAGAGCTATTTGACCGCCTCGTACTAAGATAAAAATACCGCCTATACAATTGTACACGTATTACAATTTGCCAAAGGGTGGATTACGTCTGATTACACAGAGGGCGTGAATACTCGAGTCGTTTTATAAATTAAATATTTTATTAATAATAATAGCTCGGTAAATAAGGAATATACGAAGGTATTACCATTACAACTATTATAAATTACCTTTTATTAATGCTAAGAGTATTTATGTTTAAATACCTATAATTTAACTATTACAATTTGCAAGCTGTTACAGTGATACAAGTATACTAGTAGGTATAAATCAATCGACTTTTATCTAAATCAATACCATTTTACTTCGTATCATTACATGTAGTAATATAGGATATACGTGATGTCTCAACGTAATTTGATGGCATAGCGTTTAGTTTCTATAATGATGGTGTGAGTGAGTAGTTATTTTTAATTAAATAATTGTAGTGTATGATGGTTGATGCATCGATTTGCGTTGTGATTGTACGTAAGTCGAATTATGCTCAGTTTACAACGTTTGTGTGTGTGAGTGGTGTGTGTGTGTGTAGTGTATGTGGGTGGTGTGAGTGTAGTGTGTGGTGTGTGCGTGTGGTGCGTGTGAGTACGTGTGAGTGCGTGGAGTGAGTGTGAGTGTGTGTGAGTGTGAGTGGTGATGCGTGTGAGTGCGTGTGAGTGGTGTCGTGATGTGAGTGTGTGCGTAGGAGTGTGGTGTGAGTGGTGCGAGTGAGTGTGGTGTGTGAGTGGTGTGTGAGTGTGTAGTGTGTGATGTGTGGAGTGTGATGCGGTGTGAGTGTTGTGAGTGCGTGAGTGTGTGAGTGTGTGGTGATGTGAGTGCGTGTGAGTGCATGAGTAGTGAGTGAGTGTGAGTGCGTGCAGTGTGAGTGTGTGTGAGTGTGGGAGTGGTAGTGTGTGTGAGTGGGAGTGCGTGTGAGTGTGTGAGTGGTGTGAGTGGGTGTGGAGTGGTGTGAGTGTGTGAGTGTGGAGTGTGTGGGTGTGTGGAGTGTTGAGTGGTGTGTGAGTGAGTGTGAGTGTGGAGGTGGGTGCGTATGTGAGTGCAGTGTGAGTGCTGTGTGATGTGTGATGAGGTGGTGGTGTGAGTGCGTGTGTGTGTGTGAGTGTGATGTGTGAGTGTGCAGTGTGTGTGAGTGTGTGAGTGGTGTGAGGAGTGTGTGGTGAGTGTGTGTGAGTGTGGAGTGTGTGTGTGAGTGTGGGATGTGTAGTGTGTGAGGTGTGGTGTGTGTGGTGGTGTGAGTGAGTGTGAGTGTGTGTGAGTGTGTGTGTGAGTGTGCGTGTGAGTGTAGTGTGTGAGTGGTGTGAGTGGTGTGGTGTGTGAGTGTGTGGTGTGAGTGGTGGGTGTGTGTGTGAGTGTGTGAGTGTGTGTGGTGTGTGAGGTGTGGTGTGTGGGTGTGAGTGGTGTGTGTGGTGAGTGTGGTGTGAGTGTGAGTGTGTGAGTGTGTGGTGTGAGTGTGTGGGTGGTGTGTGTGAGTGTGTGAGTGTGTGTGGAGTGTGAGTGTGTGAGGGTGTGAGTGTGTGAGTGTGTGTGGGTGGAGTGTGGAGTGTGTGGAGTGTGTGTGGAGTGTGGAGTGAGTGTGAGTGTGTGAGTGTGTGAGTGGTGTGAGTGGTGAGTGGTGTGAGTGGTGGAGTGGTGTGAGTGTGGTGAGTGTGAGTGGGAGTGTGAGTGGTGTGAGTGTGTGAGTGTGGTGTGAGTGTGTGTGGTGTGTGGTGAGTGTGTGAGTGTGTGGAGGGGTGTGAGTGGAGTGTGTGTGAGTGTGTGTGTGTGAGTGTGTGAGGTGTGTGTGTGGGTGTGAGTGAGTGTGAGTGTGTGAGTGTGAGTGTGTGAGTGTGTGTGTGTGTGAGGCGTGTGTGTGAGGAGTGTGGTGAGTGTGTGTGGTGTGTGAGTGTGTGGGGTGAGTGTGTGAGTGTGTGTGAGGGTGTGGTGATGTGTGTGAGTGTGTGAGTGTGTGTGGTGTGAGTGCGTGAGTGTGTGATGTGTGGGTGAGGTGTGTAGTGTGTGTGTGAGTGTGTGTGGTGGTGTGTGTGAGTGTGTGTGAGTGTGAGTGTGAGTGTAGTGGTGTGAGTGTGTGAGTGTGGGTGTGTGGTGTGTGTGTGAGTGTGTGTGAGGGGTGTGTGTGTGGTGTGTGAGTGTGTGTGAGTGTGTGTGAGTGTGTGTGTGGTGTGTGTGTGGTGTGTGTGTGTGTGTGTGTGGTGTGTGAGTGTGGTGTGTGTGTGAGTGTGTGTGGTGTGTGAGTGTGGTGTGTGGAGGTGTGTGTGTGTGAGGTGTGTGTGTGTGTGTGTGTGAGGTGTGTGAGTGTGGTGTGTGTGAGTGGTGTGTGTGTGGTGGTGTGTGTGTGGTGTGTGTGGTGTGTGTGTGGTGAGTGTGTGTGTGTGAGTGTGTGCGTGTGTGTGTGTGTGTGGTGGTGTGTGTGGTGTGTGTGTGTGAGTGCGTGTGAGTGCGTGTGGTGAGTGGCGTGTGAGTGGTGTGTGCGTGAGTGTGAGTGTGTGACTGTGTGTGAGTGTGTGTGGGTGTGTGGGTGTGTGTGTGTGGTGTGTGTGGGCGTGAGTGGGTGTGTGGTGAGTGTGTGGTGTGAGTGTGTGTGGTGGTGTGTGTGGTGGGTGTGGGTGGTGTGGTGAGTGTGAGTGAGTGTGGTGAGTGCGTGTGAGTGTGTGTGTGAGTGTGTGTGAGTGTGTGTGGTTGGTGTGTGTGGTGTGTGGTGTGTGTGTGTGGTGTGTGTGAGTTGTGTGTGTGTGGTGTGAGTGGTGTGTGTGTGTGTGTGTGTGTGTGGTGTGTGAGTGTGTGGTGTGAGGTGAGTGCGGTGTGAGTGCGTGGAGTGTGAGGTGTGTGAGTGGTGTGGATGGGTGAGTGCGTGGAGTGTGAGGGTGTGAGGGTGAGTGTGTGTGAGGTGTGAGTGAGTGTGAGTGTGTGAGTGTGAGTGTGTGTGTGTGAGTGTGGGGAGTGTGAGTGTGTGAGTGCGTGTGAGTGCGTGTGATGTGTGAGGTGTGGAGTGGAGGTGTGAGTGTGTGTGTGTGTGTGAGTGTGTGAGTGTGTGTGAGTGTGTGTGAGTGTGTGGTGGTGTGAGTGTGTGTGTGAGGGTGTGAGTGTGGAGTGTGAGTGTGTGTGTGAGTGAGTGTGAGTGAGTGTGAGTGTGTGAGGCGTGTGTGTGAGTGTGTGAGGCTGGTGAGTGTGTGAGTGTGTGTGTGAGTGTGTGTGGTGTGTGGGTGTGTGAGAGTGTGTGAGTGTGTGAGTGGTGTGAGGTGTGTGGAGTGTGAGGAGTGTGTGTGAGTGTGTGAGTGTGAGTGCGGTGGTGAGTGTGTGTGTGGTGTGTGTGAGTGTGTGTGTGAGTGTGGGTGGTGTGAGTGTGAGTGGTGGTGCGTGTGTGGTGAGTGTGTGGAGGTGTGAGTGTGTCTGTGTGTGTGAGGTGTGTGGTGTGTGGGTGTGTGAGTGTGTGTGTTGTGTGTGTGCGTGTGTGTGTGTGTGTGTGGAGTGTGTGTGTGTGGTGAGTGGTGTGTGTGTGAGGTGTGTGAGGTGTGAGTGAGTGTGTGTGTTGAGGTGTGTGTGTGTGTGTGAGGTGTGTGAGTGTGGTGGTGAGTGTGTGTGTGGAGGAGTGTGTGTGTGAGGTGTGGGGTGTCAGTGAGGAGTGTGTGTGTGTAGTGTGTGTGTGGTGTGTGAGTGTGGTGTGTGTGTGTGTGAGTGTGTGGTGAGCGTGAGTGCGTGTGAGTGCGTGTGAGTGTGAGTGTGTGAGTGCGTGTGAGTGCAGTGCGTGTAGTGGTGTGAGTGGTGAGTGGTGCGTGGTGGTGGAGTGTGTGTGGTGTGGGAGTGTGTGTGTGTGTGGTGATGTGTGAGTGGTGTGAGTGGTGTGAGTGGTGTGTGGGTGGTGTGTGAGTGTGGGTGTGAGTGGGGTGTGTGAGTGTGTGTGGTGTGAGTTGTGTGTGTGGTGGTGTGGTGGTGTGAGTGGTGTGAGTGCGTGTGAGTGGTGGATGTGTGAGGTGTGTGAGTGTGAGTGTGGAGTGTGTGTGAGTGATGTGAGTGGTGTGTGTGTGTGTGTGATGTGTGAGTGGTGAGTGGTGAGGTGTGTGAGGTGTGGTGTGAGGTGTGTGAGTGTGTGTGAGTGTGGTGTGAGTGTGGTGTGAGTGTGTGAGTGAGTGTGAGTGAGTGTGAGTGGTGTGAGTGTGTGAGTGAGTGTGTGAGGTGTGGTGGGTGAGTGTGTGTGAGTGTGTGTGTGTGTGTGTGTGTGAGGTGTGAGTGTGTGTGTGAGTGTGTGTGGGGGGAGTGTGAGTGTGTGAGTGTGTGAGTGTGTGTGGTGTGTGAGTGGTGAGGGAGTGTGAGTGTGTGTGAGTGTGTGATGTGTGTGGGGGGTGTGTGAGTGTGTGTGAGTGTGGAGTGTGTGTGAGTGGTGAGTGGTGAGTGGTGGTGTGAGTGTGTGTGGTGATGGTGTGAGTGTGTGGAGGTGTGTGAGTGTGTGTGGGAGTGTGTGTGAGGTGTGGTGTGAGTGTGGTGTGGTGTGGTGTGTGTGTGTGTGTGTGTGTGAGTGTGAGTGTGAGTGTGTGAGTGGTGTGATGTGTGTGGTGAGTGGTGTGTGGTGTGTAGGTGGGTGTGAGTGTGTGTGGTAGTGTGTGGTGGTGTGGTGTGGTGGTGTGAGTGTGTGGTGGGGTGTGTGTGGAGTGTGTGAGTGTGGGTGTGTGAGTGTGTGAGTGTGTGGTGAGTGTGTGTGTGAGTGGTGTGTGAGTGTGAGTGTGGTGTGGTGTGTGAGTGTGTGTGAGGTGGGGTGAGGTGTGTGAGTGTGTGTGAGTGGTGAGTGTGTGAGTGTGTGTGAGTGTGTAGTGTGTGGTGTGTGGAGTGTGTGTGGTGTGTGTGGAGTGAGTGTGGTGGTGTGTGAGTGTGGTGCTGTGAGTGGTGTGGTGGTGTGAGTGGTGTGAGTGGTGGAGTGTGTGTGGTGTGGTGGGTGTGAGTGTGGTGTGTGTGTGTGTGTGGTGTGTGAGTGGTGTGGTGGTGTGGTGGTAGTGTGAGTGTGTGGAGTGTGTGAGTGAGTGAGTGGGAGTGCGTGTGAGTGGTGTGAGTGTGTGGTAGTGTGTGTGGTGTGTGTGGGTGTGTGAGGTGTGTGTGAGTGTGTGTGAGTGTGTGTGTGTGTGAGTGTGTGTGTGGTGGTGATGTGTGAGTGTGTGTGAGTGTGAGTGTGTGGAGTGTGGTGTGAGTGTGGGTGTGTGGAGTGTGTGAGTGTGTGAGTGGGTGGTGAGTGAGTGGGTGTGAGTGTGAGTGTGAGTGGTGTGAGTGAGTGTGTGGAGTGGTGAGTGTGTGTGTGAGTGTGTGTGTGTGAGTGTGAGTGGTGTGTGAGTGTGTGGAGTGTGTGAGTGTGTGTGTGAGTGTGGGTGTGTGTGTGGAGTGTGTGTGATGGTGTGTGTGAGTGGAGTGGTGAGTTGAGTGTGAGTGGTGTGAGTGGTGTGAGTGTAGTGGTGGTGTGGGTGAGTGTGTGAGTGTGTGTGAGTGTGTGGAGGTGTGAGTGTGAGTGTGTGTGAGTGTGTGAGTGGAGTGTGAGTGTGAGTGTGATTGTGTGGTGGGTGGTGTGTGTGTGTGTGTGAGTGTGAGTGTGTGAGTGTGAGGGTGTGAGGTGGTGTAGTGTGTGAGTGTGTGTGAGTGTGTGATGTGTGGTGTGTGGTGTGTGTGTGGTGTGTGTGAGTGTGGTGTGTGAGTGTGTGAGTGTGCGTGTGAGTGGGTGATGTGTGTGTGGTGATGTGTGAGTGGTGTGTGAGTGGTGTGTGTGTGGTGAGTGTGAGGTGGTGGTGTGTGAGTGTTGGTGTGTGTGTGAGTGTGTGTGTGAGTGTGTGTGGTGTGTGGTGTGTTGTGATGTGTGGTGTGTGTGTGTGTGTGTGTGTGTGTGTGTGTGTGTGTGTCTGTGCGTGTCTGTGTGTTTGTGTGCGTGCGTAAGTGCGTGGGTGGGTGCGTGCGTGCGTGGTTGTGCGCGTGCGTGCGTGTGTGTGGGTAGGTGGGTGGGTGTTTGCCTGTGCGTGGTGTGTGTGTTTTTCGTGTGTGCGCGTGTGCGTACGATAACTTCAGAACCATAATACGTATGTACTTGAAAGGTATTTAAGCTTCATTTCATGTCTCCTGCAGCTGATTAGATTTTGGGAGAAATCCAGCGGCGGAAATGGGGATTTATTAGAGGTAGTTTTTGGTTTTTATCAAATATTTGTGAAACTGCTAGATATTTCAAAGATGTAACAATTCCTTGATATAGATCTTAAACTTACCGATTAATTATATTCTTTGCAATTTTTTGATACGACGCGTAATTCAGCGGCAAAAAATTCCTAAGGCAGTATTTTTGAGTAACGATTAATTTTATAAGTAAAATTGTAGATATATTTTTTAAAGAATAATTAATTTTACATAAGTTTTCTTTATAAATTTTCTTAATATAAGTCTAAAAATTAATTAAATATAAATGAAAATGGTAAAACTGTATCATTGAAATCTTATAGCGGGCGGCTTTGAAATTTTTGTTTAAGTTAAGATGTTTAACCTCTGTCTGACATGAAGTTTCAAACGTCTATTTGACAAGTAAATGTTTTGCATTCGCCATTTTTTATCGGGATAATCGTAATTATTAACTGGTACTAGTAAAAGCGAATGACAAAGATTTATCTAAATTAGTAGAAATTAACAATAATAGCGATAGTAGAAGATAAAATTCCACATTAACATCTCATTAAACGTCATTTAAGCATGTATGCAAATTAGTTGCTTTCAATCAAAACTACAAAACACAAAGTTATTAAACCATAAAGGAAACGTCGAAAAAGACAAAACATTACACTAAAACTACAATTACTAACCAACCACAAAGTAACTTTATTTTACCTGTTCAATAAGAGCTCTTCCTACTTCTATGCACTTCCTAAGCCTACAAAAGTTGCTTCTTTGAACCTTAGAGAGCAATTACAGATTATTTCGAATGACATTGGACTGTCTCTCAGATCTTGCCTTGTTTGCAATTTTTAAGATATCCCCAGACAAAGGAAGACATTGGATTGAAGTCCGGTGATCGTGCTGGTCATAGAACCAGACTTCCCCGTCCAATCCATCTATTAGGAAATCCAGTGTTTAAATAGTTCCGTACATTTAAACTAAAATGAGGAGGGGTGCATGAACTATAAATTCCTACGAGTTTGCAGTGAAACATCATCCAACAAGTAACTAAACTCGTTTAAAAAAATCCAAATATTTCTGGCTTATCAGAAAGTATGGCCCTATTAAATGATTTCCCACTGTTCCTACCCAAACATCTACCATGGTTCCTTGTTTGGATAATGCCATGTGGATTTGTAATAATGAGGTAATGGTAATCGTATAAAAATGTGTTTTAAATAATTTAATGAAGAAATAAGTGTAAAAATGTTCTCATAACAAATCGTTAAACTAACTCGAGATACAAACCACACACCAAAAATAATGCCTTTGACTCAGTCGGTTGATTAAGGTAGGGTGGTTCATTCTTTTGATTTGCTTAATTACCACAGTTTATGCTGTTATTTTCACTTAACATAAATAATAAAAATGCAATGTAACACTAATAAAAATGATCTCGGACGCCAAGTTATTTTTTTAATTATGCTCGAAATAACTAAATCGAGGTTTACAATAAAAATTTTATCAAAATGTAAAAAATAAAAAATATACAAACTATGTTTATTAACAGTTAAAATGATAGAGTTAAATAAAATATATCTTAAAACTAGTTATAGCCTTAAATTACTAATTAAATGTTATAAATATACCTGTTCGTAAAATTTTGTACACAAACTTTTTAATAACCTCTGGTATCTACACGATTACGGAAATGTAAACCTAAGGTGATGTTATCTTTGCGCCAATATTGCGCAATATCTTGAAATAATGCTTTACGTTGTAAACCAAACCCAAACTGGAATTTTATTTCTTATTGCATTCTTTCGAACGTTCAAAATAAATAATGGAATCCACAATCAGATCTGCATTAAAAGCAAAACGTCATCATAAAATGAAAGCGTACGTAACAGTAAAATTAATTGTGCAATCAAAAGCGGTAAAATTAAAAGTGTAAAAGTAAAAAAAGAAAGTGCCTGAAAAGAGCAAATGTTTTAATTTTTAGTATTACGAGTTAAATTATTTTACCATCAAATCAATGGCACTTTTCACAAAATTTAGGGGGAAACCCAAAAATATGGCTTCCTGCGTCTACAGCGTACCACAAGAAGTGAACAAAATGGACACCTAGAATATCAAACGATGTAGCCGAAAAGATTTGCGTAAAAAATTAAGTCAACGATGACGCGTTGCGCGAACATATTGTGCAGAAAAAGATAATTTAAAGAAGTGAGAGTATAAACCTTTAAGCAGATATGCACTTAAGTTACACCAAAATACAAATTAAGTTGCCTACCTCATACTTACAAATCATTAATAAATAAAATTGTTCTTATATTTACAACTAAATGAATTAAGAACTTAATTATGGTATATTTTAATACAACACTCAAAATGGGTTGTTACAGATTCTCATCATCCGATTAAGTGCATATTATTATAATGACCACCATTTCTTGCTTAACCGGATTCGTCAGCGAAAAGAACTTTTTTAAAAAATGTATTGGGTACTTGATATAGAAACCACCGAGCATACTCAAGGCGTGCAGGATAATCGGCCGGTCATACTATGTACTTTTTGTATATGAAATCGATACAACAATATTGTTCTTGTAGAAAGCGATGAACAACTGATTTAGATACGCTATGCTCTGTTGACAGTTTTCTTACACTCGTTGATTTTTTTTTATAATTGTGGACCTGAACAGGCTAAATTTGGCCTATCGTGCTAAAGCACTCAGGAACACTTAGGATGATGGATAGAAGGATAAGGAATTACCAATAGATGCCTATGAACAGCTACCTTAAATTTTCGCATATCATAAGTGAGAGGAAAGCAGGAACTAAGGAGATCATTCCAGAGTTTAGAAGCCGTGTAGAAAAATGTGGATTGCGCCCGTTTGGTACGACAAGTGGAGATTTGTACTGCATACTGATGATGTGAATGAGTGAACCGAGTGTTTCTCGCAAAGATAGCCCGAGAGCAATAACCAGAGGTGAGAAATGTATTCTAGATGACGTCGAATTTGGGCCTTATACAGCAGAAAGAGTTGTCGAGAGGTAAAGTACTGCCTAGATTTGCACAAAAAGCCTATTTTACGAACAGCTGTTTTGGAAGCTGACAGAAGATGGTCAATCCATGAGAGATTTGAAGATATAGTCATACCCAACAGAGTAATAGAATCTCAAAACTTAATAACTGAGCCATTCATACTTACAACAGGAAATGATCGATCTTTTTTGGCGGACACAAGCCAACACTGAGTTTTGTAAGCATTAAATTTAACTAGATTATTGCTTCCCCATTCGAGGATACATTGAATGTCTTTGTTGATTGAATTTGCCATTTCAGCTTCAATTTCTTGATTTGACATAGAAGGTGGATTATCACTATGAGTAGAATGAGATAAACTACAGTGAAGAGTGCTATCGTCAGCAAAGCAATGGATGGGGTTAGTTGTTGAAGAAATAAGGTCATTTATGTACAGCAGAAAAAGTGTAGGCGCTATAACGGATCCCTGTGGTACGCCCGCGTTAATGCTAACTTCCTTTGAAAAAAGCCATCAAATACGACACGAATTCGTCTTTTATCAAGAAAACTAGAAACCCAGTTGATGAGCGTATCATTTAACCCAAACGAGGTGAGTTTGGCAAGTAAACACTTATGCCAAACTTGGGCAAATGCCTTTGAGATATCTAAAGCGACTACAACTGTTTCACCGGACTGCTCTACTATATTGTTCCAAACTTGGGTCACATATGAAAGAAGATCACCTGTTGAACGACTTTGCCTAAACCCATATTGGTGGTCACTAAGGAGTTTGTTAGTTTCAAGGAACGTGAGCAGTTGCTGATTGATGGCTTTTTCTATGATTTTAGACAAAATAGAAGTGATGGCAATTGGTCGGTAGTTTGAGGAATCGGTCTTGTCGCCTTTTTTTGGGAATAGGTTGAACATTTGCTAAGTTCCATGATGAAGGGAATTCCCCAGAAGACATAGAGGTCGTATAGAGCTTAGATAGGACTGGTACTAGTTCGGGGGAACATTTCTTTAAGACAATAGCTGGGATACTGTCTGGGCCAGTCGCCTTATTGAGATCAAGCCTACTAATAATCGATTCCAAGAAAATGAATTGGTTTCATAGCGTATGAAGAAGAGTTGACTAGGGGCACATCTTTTCCAGAATCATTGAGACACGAGTTTGATGCAAACAAATCCACAAAAACATTGGCTTTGTCTACAGAATCAGAAACTACCGATCCGTCAATAGATGTCAGTGGGGGAAATGAAGATGTTCCAAAGTTTTTACTAATGGCTTTAACTAAAGACCAAAATTTACGACTGCCTAAAGGAGATGTAGCTAGTTCATTGCATTTTCGTTGCTCGAACAACTTTTTAGTTTTAGTGATGACACTTTTGCAGATATTTCTAGCACCAACGTAATCTACATGACTGTCGACCGATTTATTAGATTTCCATTTAATGTAATATTTATTTTTTAAAGATATTGCATCAGCACAAGCCTTATTGAACCAGGGTCATTTTCTGTCTTTTTTATCTGCCACGGTACGTACAGTTCGTATTGGTCCCTTACCACCGCTTTTTGGCAAAACACTTTCTAAAATATCAATTTTGTTTTGTGCAACATGCAAAACAACTAAATTTATCTTCTAATACCTGCCTCTCGTAACCTGAGATCAATACTCTCAAACCTTCGCCTCTCTGGTAATACCCTATTCGGAAAATGTTCAGCATAAATCCTTCTGGCCTCTAAATAGTTTCGCGAAGCCAATCCATACATTAAGCACGTGTCTGCATACTCACTAAAAGTGAAACCTGTCTTGGTAACTTTAATTTAATCCGTTTACTAATTAAGTGACAAATACTGACAGTTATTCTCTTAGAACTTATGACTACTGTTTCTAAGGTAACTTGATACAATTTACAAACAATTTTAAAATGTTTTTACCAACTCTCTCATGTATAATTAATAAGTGTTTAATGTTGTTACCTTCTACTACAGCTCTTATTGTTCATTTCTATTAATTTTTTGGCTATCGTTACCTTAATGCAAGTTTTGAATTTGTGTTGTTATTTTAAATGTTTACATTACTTGGGTATATTCAGGCATATTTTTTCTTTCAATAATTAAATTTGAGTGGATATGTCGATATCTTCTTCTTAGTGTATATAATTACGAATATCCGTGTATATATTTTTATGGTCTATAATGGGTATTTAGCCACATCAATTTTGTTTTATGCGCAAGTACAATTTGAGTTCATTTCCGTTCCTTCTGGGTTCCAATGCATATCGTATCTTATATAAGTTTCTTCCCTGCACAAAGTATGCAACTACTATCAATTATATTTGGTTGTTAAGGATGAAATTCTCTGTCATGTTATAACAACCCATTTTGAGTTGTATTAAAATATACCGTAATTTATGTTCTTCGTTCATTTAGTTGTAAATATAAGAAAAAATTTTAATTATTAATGAATTATAGGTATGTGGTAGGCAACTTAATTTGCATTTTGGTGTAACTTAAGTGCATATCTTCTTAAGGGTTTATACTCCCACTTCTTTAAATTATTTTTTTTGCTCATATTTTCGCGCAACGCGTCATCATCTGACTTCCTAAGCGTCCATTTTTTTATTTCTTGTGGTACGCTGTTTGATGCAGGAAGCCATTTTTGGGTTTCCACCAAAATTTTGTGAAAAGTGCCATTGATTTAATGGTAAGAAATATTTAACTCGTAATACTAAAATCTAAAACATTTGCTTTTTGCAGGCATTTTTTTTTACTTTGACACTTTAATTTTACCACTTTTAATTGCACATTTAATTCTACTTTTACGTACGCTTTCATTTTATGATTGCAATTTTGCACTTAATTTAGATCTAAACTTAGATCACACCTTTTTATTTGAACCTTCAAGAGAATGCAATAAACATTGGATTACTCAAATTTCTTGAAGAGCAATGTATAAGAAATAACATTTTTATTGTAAACCTCGGTTTAGTTATTCCGAGCATAATTAAAAAATAACATGGCGTCCGAGATCATGTTTATTAGTGTTACATAGCAGTTTTTTCTATTGATGTTAAGTGGAAATAACACAGCATAAATTGTGGTAATTAAGCAAAACAAAAGCATGAACCGGCCTATTTTAAACTACCGACTGAGACAAAGGCATTATTTTTGGTGACCGGGTTGTATCTCGAGTTAATTTAACGATTTGTTTTGACACCCATTAACTTATTAAATTTTTTAAACCCTTCAACCTCATCATTATAATGTTTTGGTTTTTGTGTGTAAAGTGGAAAATAAGTTGTTACCTAATTATTTAAGTAATATGCTAGTCAAAGTTAAGGAAGTCCATAGTTACCATACCAGACAATGCAACCAGTATTTTAGAATAATGAAGAACACGAGCAGTGCAATGAATTCTATTTTTTATATAGGCATTAAAGAATACAACAGATTGCCTAAGGAAATAAAAAATTCTAAAAGTATTGTGAAATTCAAAGAGAACTTAAAAAATCATATGAAAGAAAAAAATACATATTAATTTTGAGGAATATAACTTATTAGCTTTAAGCTACAATTGTAATAATAAATAAATGAATAAATTACATTTTTGTATCAATTTATTATATTTAATAGGGAAAGAAAATCCCTATCTTGAGTTAAGAAATTTCGTATCGTTTGCAATTGTTGGTATATGGAGAAAGCGTGGTGAATGACGTCACGAGACAAAATGGCGTGGATATAATACTTTGGATGGTGCAATTTGTTTGCTGTACCGCCTACTTTAGTAGCCACAACATCTGTGCTGGTCGCCCTGGTTCGAGTATAGATTACGTTTACCTTTACGTTATTGAGATTGGGTTATCTTACTTTGTGTTCATCACATCGTCACAAAATGAAGTTCTCAACCGCAATTCATTTTGATATAATGTATGAACTTCATTTTGAGTGTTTAACAAGTAAGTACTTATCCTTTCTGTGCAAATTACATTTTATTAAGTGGACAAGTTAGTTGAATTGGTTTACGAACATCAGAGTAAAGCTAGTACAATATTGTTTCGGAAGTTTTAATATGGTTGTAATGAAAAGAAAACAGCTCTGACTGCGATTAATGTTTTTTAAGATAAAAACATTTGAGTGCATAACCTTAAATCTGTAGCTTTTGTTTGTTGACATAGGTCAAGCTAACGTTGTTATTACATTGAAGTTGTACAGTTTTCATAAGGTTATATGTTATGTATAGTTTGTATGTCAATCAAGAATTACTTTATTATCGTAAAGCTTTATGAAAAGTTAAACACTCTTTTATTCGCTTTTGGACTGAAATTAATCAGCAGATATTATTCTATTTTATTAAATATGCAAATAAATACAGGTTTTGTTGTTTATAAAAATTACATGTGGTATTACGTTACAACTGTCTCCCAATTTGTTGTATTTTAATTATTTAGCCTATAAAAATTGGGTGGAACGTAACGATATGCTTAACTGACCATAGCTATGGAAATATCTCTGCCTCCCTTACAACCTGACAAAGAAAGAGATCTCAATCTACAATAAGTTTCGTAAGTAACGTATCTAGCTGAGCTAGACTGTGGTGCAAACTTACCTTTTTATTTAAGTGACAATTCCTTTTTGTTGAAGTTGGCTTCCGATACGAAGTTATTATTATTTTAAAATTTTTTCATTTGTTATAATCTTTGGAATTAATTTTTACTAACAGTTAATAATTAGGATTATCCTCATAAGTAATGGCGAATGCAAAAATAAACGGTTTCTCCACTCAATCGGAAAACGCACCTAGGTTTATACAGGGTGTCTATGTATTACACCGACAATGCTTAACTGTAGATTCAGGGGATAAAATAATGACGATTTAGCGAAAAAAAGTTTAGTAAAAACTTTTTGCTTTTCGAGATATGAGCGATCAAAGTTACCATAAAATAATGGTTTTTTTGTTAACCATTTTGCAACGACGTAATGAAACTTAATAAAATTTGGTACAGTTTCTTACTCGGTTAAGCTGTTCTTTTTAGCAAAATATGGGCGATTTTAGTTCATGACCTTCTAGATTTTTACGTCAGAATATTATTCAGAACTTTTCCTATCTACACAATCATAACAATTGAAAGCTGCCGTTTAATAGAACATTAATTTTTCAAGAGAAAAGCCCCTTTTCAAATTTTCGCTAAAGTTAGCCATTTTTGAGAAAAAAATTGTTTGGTGAAACCCTGCAAATCGGAATGGCTGTTAGAGCAATGTTTCATTTTTCGGCAGAATTCCCATTTTTAATTAAAAAAATTGTTAAATTTTTGTAAATTTGTCGCTGAGAATAATCATTTTAATACTTTCATCATTGTATCAATGTGAAAGAACGTATTTCATATCAAACAAAAGATCTAATGTGTATTTAAATAAGTGCTCGCCTTTGCAAAGAATGTATACGATCACGCACTTAGATACTACTTTTGTTTGTTTAACCCACTCCAAAGAACAAGATTTGAGTTCTTTTAAACTTTTTTATAATTTCAACCTTATTGAATAAAAATTTAATAATTAAGATGATTATTTTTTATTGTTTTATTAACACTGAATGGGTTCAATTTATAAAGATATACTTTACTAGTTAATTTTTACTTTTTGCTAATTAATTTGGGTTTGCGTAAATGAATTTTAAGCTTTATGTTTACTAACTCCTTTATTAATGGGTTGCAATGGCTAGCTCAAGTTAATATAAAGAAACGATTTCTGTTATCATTGCCCACAATTATGCTTATTTTGATTCATTTATTTGTCTGGATTCCTATTGCGTTGACCTCTTTCTGCATATATATTCAATAATTGCGTAAGCTTGTGATATTAATAATCTTTAGCAATAACAGTAAATCAAACGTTATACTTATTTAATTAAATTCCAAATCTGAACGAAAATGCATCAATGCGTTGTTTACAAACATATAATAAAAATCAAACCTATAATATAAGATAACCTTCTTAAAACTAACATATAACAAATAAAATCTTTATCAGAAGCAAACGATTGTTTTTGTTTAATTGTGGTTTAATTGTGTTAATCAATTTTAAAGTTTTGAGAAAATCAAACAAAAAAGTTATATTTATTAACACAACAAAAGGGTTCTTACTTATTTTCGTTGACAAACTGATGATATAATGCTGGCGTTTCTTTGACTGATGACAAGAGGCCTCAGATCGGTTAAAGCTTGCTCTTCCGATGATGTCACCTGTCGGCACTCTGGCACAGTTTATCGATTGTTGTCCTTACCTTTCCTTATACTTTTGTGTAGCGAAATATGCTTCTAATTTTCTTTCATCAGTTAATGATCATCAAGCTATTTACCTCCCGCGAATGCTCCCTTTTTACACATCAATATCAATATCTTCACTTATTACGTCATTTTTTATTATTTTAATAAGGAAGGTAATTTTCTACTTCATCCCTATCACCATTAATTAATTGTTGGTTGTAATTTTCACACTTTATAGGGCGGCGTGACTACACAATGTCACTTATCGCTTATTTTTATACGACTCTTTCTGTTCGCTGTCTTAGAGCGACTGTTTGTGTTCGCTCCCTGTTTTAAAAACTGCACAGCATTATTGTGACGGCGCCATTCCCTCCCAACACATTAATAACCTGGCAAATGCCGCGTATTTAAATATTTTCAAATTGAATATATAGATAACTTATTGAAACACACTCAAGCATGTCATCTTAATATCAATCACATTCAAATACAAATAAACAATAACCATTTCTTTATCCAGAAAAATAATATATAAATATCTAATCCCGTATAATTTAGCGCGAAATTTTGAATTTTCTAAAGCTCCCGTTACAATGTTTTGCCTGATTTGTCAGTTTAATTGTTCAAGACCACAAGAACACATGCGGAACGTTTCACGTTTAAATTTCGTTTTTCTAGTTTTTTGTTTCGAATACTCTAGTTAACTATTCGTAAAAATGGAATATTCTTTTAACGAACTCACCGATATGCGTTTAATGTTAGGAGAGTGTAGAATGAATTGTCGAGCTGCAGCACGAATGTACGGAGAAAGATTTCCAAACAGACGTATTCTCCATCATTCCACCTTTGCTGCAGTAGATAGACAGCTGAGGGAATTTGGAACATTGAAGAAATCCACTGCAGATGTAGGTCGCCCTCGGCAAGTTTACGTTGAAACGGAAGAAGCAATCCTAAACGCTGTCGGAGAAAATCCAAGAAAGAGCTTGAGAAAATTGGCAAGACTATTTGACACCGAACATTGAAAGAACCACTTCTGCAGCCTTATCATCTTCAACGTGTCCAAGAATTTCGAGATGGAGATCCTGCGTTACGCGTAGAATTTTGCGAGTGGACTATGAATGCTTCTATTGGCGATAATGGGTTTTTCGATAGAATTTTGTTTACAGATGAATCATGCTTTACACGAAATGGAATTTTCAACTTTCATAATCTTTACGAATGGAGTGATGAAAATCCTAGAATAGTTCGATCAAATTCCTTTCAACGCCAGTTTACTATTAATGTATGGGCTGGAATCGTTAATTTTTTAGTAGGCCCTGTTGTTCTGCCACAAAGGTTAAATGGTCAGTCTTATTTAGAATTTATCCGAGACGAAGTGCCAGCATTACTCGAGAATGTATCGTTAGAGTTACGTCGCGATCTAATTTTTATGCATGATGGAGCACCCTGTGCGAGAATACTTAAATGCTACATATCGTGATAGGTGGATCGGTAGAGGAGCTGATGCACCAATAAAGTGGCCACCCAGGTCTCTGACCTTACCCCAATTGACTTTTAGCTATGAGGAGTTTACGAGAGAAAAAGTTTACGTCAACCCTGTTCGACAGCGCCACAATTTATAGCAAAGAATAGTAGCTGCTTCAGAAGAAATTCGGCAAAATCATGTTACGACGAGCTCAGGTTTGTATACGTTGCGAGGGTAAACATTTCAAACATTTGTTGAAATGAAGATTAATTTTTCTACTATTATCTAAGACAGTTGTTATTTTTCTTCTTAATTACATACTTTGATTTTAATCCACTTATGTACTATGTAGGTACCTTAAGTTTCGTCAGCTGTGTTAATAAAATAAAAGTTAAAACCTTTATGTATTACAGTGGTTTTTAGCCTTCTGCAATGCTATTTCAGATTTTTACGACAAACTTTTAACAATGTTTTTAATTAAAAATTCTGCCGAAATAACCAAATATTGCTCTAATAGCCATTCCGATTTAACGATTTGCAGAGTTTCACGGAACAGTTTTTTTCTCAAAAATGGCCAACTTTAGCGAAAATTCGCAAGGGGGCTTTTCTCTTGAAAAATTAATGTTCTATTAAATGTCGTACAGGCATTTTGCCATGCCTAACTTCACGTTTTTTGTGGTGATTGGAGTTGTAGTGTAGGTACCGCCCCGTGTGGGTAGGTTTCCTGTATACACTTTTCGTGAAAGTGTTGTCATTCCTGTGTACAAGTACACCCAGGAATGGCAGTTTTTGTTCCGACTTCAATTCCATTGTGAATTTGATGGAGGGTGCGCGGCTATTTAGATGATCTAGGAATTCATCTAGCTTATGCTTGCCGTGTTGCCAAACTACAAAGGTATCGTCCACGTATCTAAGCCACATCCTTGGTTTCTCTGTGAATTCGGATATATATATATATATATATATATATATATATATATATATATATATTGCTCACTATGGGTGATAGTGGGAACCCATCGCCATCCCAAACTCTTGTTGGTAGAATTTGTCTGGAAATATGTAGTTCTAATGCATATTGTCAGAAGTTCCATTATTGTGTTTACCGAGAGTTGCGTGCGTTCGTCTAACGTTTCATCCTTTTCCAACTTGTCCCTTATGATAGTTAGCGCCTTATCGGTAGGCACATTTGTGAATAGACTCACAATGTCGAAGCTTACCAGTATTTCTTCGTGGTTTGGTTGCAAGTTTCTGATGGTTTCCACGAAGTGCTGCGTATTCTTGACCATAGATTCGGTTTTTCCCGATAAGGGTGTGATGATACCTAGCAGATAGTGTGTTAATCGGTGACAAGGTGAATTTCTCAAGCTCACAATTGGTCTCAGAAGAATTGCTTCCTTGTGAATCTTTGGTAGGCCGTACAGATGCGGAGGTTTGCTGTAGTGTGGGGTAAGTCTAGTTCTCTGGTAATCGGAGAACTCCCCCTTATGTTTTGTCAGCGTCAGGTATATTCGTCTTTCGATTGATGGTATACGACTATATTGCTATAATGGCAGGAACTTTATTACGCTGTAAAAGGGTGTAAAATAAACGCAAACGCCCTAAGTTATTTGGTATCCTATTTGGAAAATAAAACAAACCTTATATTAATGACTATTCCTTACTGCGCTGGTAGAATAATTTTGAACAAGTTTATGACGTTCAAGCTAACACCGAAAAGTAGGTCAACGGCAGAAGCAACAAGCATAGGGGAGAGGGGGGCTACTATGGACATGTTTATTTAAGTGGTTCTGTAAATCCTGAATGAAGCATACCATTCCTCATTAACTGAAAAATTTATAGAATTCACAAATTCATCGCAGAAGTAAAATTTGACAGTTTCATTTAATCATGTCAAGTGTCTAAAGTGACCCCACCCAGGGGCCATTGAGGACAGTACAAGCGGCTATTTTGGACAACTTATACAAAATCCAGTATCAGCAATTAAAAGATATTATATTTATAAAAATTTGCATTAAAAGCAAGAAGACTTCCATGCCTCTTCGTTTTTTGTTGAATGGGAGGTGGTAGGAGTCCGGCAATGTCCGCCCGTGTCACAACTGACTCACCAAGAACATCAGGAAACAGAAAATGACGATTCTTATGTCGTAAAAATTTGACTGTGATCTCGATCTGATTCTCCACGGCCGTGATTTCACCCACATAGTGTTTAAGGGGTTTTTTAGTGGGAAATTGTACCAAAACTAATTGTTCGACGACCAGCACTTCCTCTTCGATGTTTATTAGTCCCTCACTTTTGCCACCGTCCTCGTCTTCCTCAGCCCATCCCTCATCTTCAGATTCGAGAATGATGTCGATTTCAGATTCGGAAGTCTCGCAATTTTCAACAATATCTTTCTTTTGTATCCGTGTTTTCTGTTTTGTCATCAGCTCTTTTCTTGGTTTGGGTTTTACTTTTACTTTTTCTTTTTCTCTCTCTTCTATTTTGTCTTTTTTCGGTGTAGAGGTGTAAATTGTTGACTTCATGTGCAACCTTTTTCTTGTTTTATTTTTATTTCTTTCAGCAGCTTTAGGCAGGGGAAAGCAATCTTCAGGGGGTTAAACCTATGGAAGTTGTTCCAATCAAAGTAGCCACATCAGGCGTTTCTTCTTGACTTATTTTTGCTACGTGCTCTTCTTTTTCTGGAGTTCTTTCTTCAGCCCTCTCAGGCACGTCATTTTCTTTGGAATTAACCAAGGTTTGCATACCAGCGTGCTCTCGACGGTCTGTCACAGAGGATGGCAAAAAATCAACATCATTGAACCTTAACCGATTGATGGGCCAAATGTAGTAGTTAAGAAACCAGAAACGATATTTTGCGGCAATGTCCAGAGGTTACAATTTGTGTGTGCTGTGTGGAGGAAATAATACTAAGCTAATTTCATGATCTTTAGCGTATCTAATGGCTTCAACACTAATATGGCTTGAGTGATTGTCAAGAAGACAAAGAAAGCGATCGTTAATTAAGCTATGTGTGTGTTTTTGGATATGCATTACCACCTCAAGGAAAGATTCTTTGGTCATACAGCCTATTTTATTTGCAATTCCTACCGATCCTGGTGTAGCTCCGTCCAATAATTTGTCCTTCATGTTAACCCTTGGGTAAATAAAAACAGGCCGGATTGATGTTCCACAGGCTAAAATAATACCACACATTGTGACCGTCACTCCTCTTTTTTGAGACGCAATTGCTCCAATCTGTTTCTTTCCGCATACGGCAATTACATTTGGGCTTTCCATTATTGTATTTATCCCAGTTTCGTCCAGGTTGATAATACGATCAGGTGTGAACCCGTACTTTTCCATTTCAATGTGCAGATTATCAAAAAACACGTTTATATTGACCTGGTTGAATGACATGTTGCAGGCATGGCTTGTATTTTCTGGTACTTTCAATGATAATTTTTTGTGGTCCCTCGTCATTCTCTTCACCCAATAAATTCCTGCCATTTTGTTTTCATCCCACTGCTTAGGATAGTAGTTTCAATAACGTTGCATACTCATAACCAAATTCTTGCGTTTTCTTGTAAGTGAAACCATAATGCAGATTCGAAGCTTTCAGCAAGTAATCTATTATGAGTAGTTCTTGCTCGTTAGTGAACACTTTCTTTGCCTGATTTTTTCCTTTATCCACTAACTTAAGGGTCTTTAAACAAGGTTCTGTGTCAGATTCACCCAAGTCACTGTCACTGCTTCCTCTAATGTCAACTGCCTGATCATCTAAGTTTGATTTTTCCATCTGAACCCTCTTGTGTAGCATCGATTTTGATAAATTATATTCCGCAACAGCATGTCTCAGACTAGATTGTCGTTTTAGCACTTTCCTAACAGCTTTTAAAACATTTTCCCCGTCGATCCTCGCTCTGTCGGCCTTCCTAATGTAATTTCGCACCATCTGTAAACAAAAGTAAAATCGTCTAGAATAGTAGGTATCTAGTAAAAAAAACATAATACGTACATGGGGGCCACATGGGACAGCGTCCATAATGGCCCCATCACACTTGTCCACACTGACCCCGATATGCAGTTTTTTCAGATGAATTTTGCAAACCTCAAAATATGCATTATAATCAAGCACACAGAATAGACTAAAAGTTTGCTCTGTAAGAATGTCCAAAAGAACTCACCTTAACGCATTGCGTGCCACGTCTGGCATATATACCAGAGCAGTGTTTCTTAAGGACGTCTGGCATATATGCCAGACGGACAATTGCCTCTATCAGACCACGTCTTGCAAATATGCCAGACGCTACACGCTTTTTCTTATGGGATTTTATTCGGTGGCTTCCCACGAACCGTTAGGTATACATGGTTTTAGCAGATTCGAATATTTGCTATTTGTTTCGATAATTTCAATAAAACATCATAATTATTCAAAAATATTTATTTTTTAGTTACAACATAAAAAACAAAATGTCAAATATTTATAATATAAACAAAAAAAATGTACTAAGACATTTAGGCGAAAAAAAAATAATACAAGCTGAAAATAAAACCTGTAAAAATAGTTACACGTATAAAAACAAAACTAAACAAAACTACTTTATAAAAAATTTAAAGCATAAAACTACTGATGATTCGAATTAAAACAGTCCAAGCATAGTTGAGGTTCATCTGGGCATTTGTCACAATAGGTATAGACCATTTTTGCTTGATTTTTAGCAACCTTTCTACCCTTAGAAACCTTGAGTTTGGCATAACAAACACTGCAACACCTTCTAATTTTTTTCCTTGGTCATTCAGTCTTGTTTTCAAAAGGTGAGCATTTCCAGACTTCTTTTCTACTTTTCTGCGTTTTCTACCTTCTATTCCTAGTAACTGTTCTACTAATTTTTCGCGAAAAGTGCAAATTGAGATTTTTTTTTGGCTAACTTTCGGTACCATTTTATTCCTTTACGTAGACTGCATACATACGATGTCATCTGGTCCGACAAGTCTATGCCCCCTTCCCTTATTATACGCAAAATTGCCAAAGGTTTGGTCGTAGCTTTACGTTTCTTGCAGTATTATTTTGCACTAATCCCGGAACATCAATTTGCTGGTCTTCATTTCCTGCTGACGTAGTAGCGTTTGAATTTTGGATAGGAGAAGAAACCTGACTAGTATTATCGGCTCGGCTCGTCGATGGTTGAGGTCTTGCCAAATCTCTTGTGGTCGAAGGCTTTGGTGATGAACACAAATCTCTGCTGGTCGAAGGTTGTGGCTCATCAGTGTCTGCAGTTCTCAACATTGGTTTAGACTTTGGTAGTACGTCAAGCATAATGGGTGCATGCTTGGTAGATATCATTCTGACGTCTCTGGTGTCTCGTCATTTTAGGTCTATCCTATTTTCATCTTCTCTGAAAACTATATCTCCTCGTTTCAATTTTGCCAACATAACTTCTTTTGGAAAATGTTTTTTGTTAGACCGTAATGTACCAACTACATGAGTACCGTTTTTCAACATCAACTTGGCAAGCTCGTAGCTGGTATAAAAATTATCAATAAACAAGGTTCTACCATCGTTTAGTAATGGTCTACTCAATTCCATGCAGATGTTTGTTGCAACCGACTTCTCGCTGACCATCTTGTGATTTTCCAGCATAAATTTTCATAGCCATGTATACCCATCTGTTGAACACAGTTTGAAAAGTTTAACACCATAACGATGACATATTGGGAATATATTGCCTGAAGATAATCGTCCCTCAAGGAACGAGTGTCTCATCGATGACGATGTCTTGATCAGGGTAATATAATTACTGAAATTTCTTTCCAATATGGTGAGAAGAGGTTGAATTTTAGCTAATCTATCCTTTTGGATAGTCTCGTTATTTCTAAAATGCAACATACTGAGCAACATTTGAAACCGATTTCTAGACATAATGGATGGAGGAATGTGCCTTATAAATTCCATCACATGCCCAGTAATCGGAAGAGACGAAATTTTGACCAGTCCCATCAAATTATGAGCCCAAATATTTTTGAATCTCCTCAGGATTGGTTTTAGTCCATTTTTAAACCTGGAAAATTTCCCTTTTCTGGACGACAAAGATTGCTCTGCAAAACAGGTTAGTTTCTCTGCAATTAGATTTATAACATCTTCGTCAACCAAAAGCTTGAACACTTCGGAGGGTGATGTCTCTTGGAATATCTTTTTGCACTCCAGACCTTCCAGTAAATGCAAAATACTTTTGTCAACCAACATAATCCGTCCAAGTAGGAGAATGCTCTGCAACATAATTTCCGTTGGCTTCGGCTTCTTCGGCTTCGCTTCGTCTTCATCTTCCCATTCTGCTTCTTCTTCCTCTCTGTCTCTTTGTATTAATTCACCCACGCTTTCTTCAGATGAGCTGTCATGGTCGGAGGTGGTTTCAGTATTATATAGTGGATCTGCAACTGAATCATCCGAACTAAAATCCTCTGGGCCAATACTAGTCTCATTTGCTAAAAGTTCAAGTTCCAAGTCTGTCAAGGCCTTGCGTTTACTCATTTTTTTTACTTATCACTTTCACTATTATCCATTGTTCTTTTTTAGTTCACTTTCAACACATTTACCTGCAAAAAAACAATAATCAGTATCAATAACTGGCTTACAACAAAAAAAATGTGTCTGTCTTATATGCCAGACGTGGCCCCTACGTTAAAATTTCCGAAAAATTAACGTGCACGTCTATATTGACAACAATAAAATAATCGGAAAAGGACTGAAAAGGAAAAAATACGATTAACCCAAAAAATAAATTTTATCAATTTTCAACAAAAATCACTCAAAATCACATGTTGGCCCACTGGGAAATTTTCCAAATACTTGCGTGGCACACAATGTGTTAAAAGAATGTAGGAAAAAAAGCACGATCCGCCATTACTTCGTTATTCTTTGTGTCAGGGCGACCAACCTTTGAACACGTATTTCAGAGGGTCTGTTGATACACATTCGTGTGGTTGGCGCGAAATTCAAATTAATTTTTAAACCTTTTTTGTTCCTGTCTACACTGGCCCCTGTCCACAGTTTTGTAGTCAGGCGAAAGCTTATTTACTAAAAAAAGGGATTCAATAATAATCAACTTTAAATTTTAGTCACGAGTAAATCACCATTTACAACATTCGTAATAATGACATGTATTTTTTTGTATTTGTTATTAGAACTCCAAGGAAAGAGCTTGCATTGGATGTTCATGGCGTATTAATAAAGATACAGTTAAAGGATCAATGCTCTACCCAGTTCTCCATTTTCTCAGAATATAATGCGAAAATAATTAGTAAAAGAGCTTATAAATCAAAATTGAGAAATCGTGCAATCGTGACAAAAATTTGAATAACGTTGGAATCTTAGTAACCATTATTTGATATAATTTTGTACTGTTTTTTTATTAATCACACGAATTATTTCTACAATTTTTTTTATTTATATTAAACGTTTGATTATTGAAAATGGTAAGTAAATGTACTGGTAATACTAAATTAATAACACATATTACAGCGTGAAGTACTTAATGTTCATATCGGTCAAGGTGGCGTACAAATAGGTAACGCTTGTTGGGAACTGTTCTGTTTGGAACATGGAATTCAGCCTGATGGTCAGATGCCTTCTGATAAAACTGTTGGAGGTGGAGATGATAGTTTTAATACTTTCTTTAGCGAAACTGGAGCTGGAAAGCACGTACCTCGAGCAGTTATGATCGATTTAGAGCCAACAGTTGTCGATGAAGTACGCACAGGCACTTATCGTCAGTTATTCCATCCGGAGCAATTAATCACTGGCAAAGAAGATGCTGCCAATAATTATGCTAGGGGACATTACACAGTCGGTAAAGAAATTGTTGATTTAGTCCTCGATCGCTTAAGAAAACTAGCAGACCAATGCACCGGAATGCAGGGATTCTTAATTTATCATTCATTCGGTGGTGGAACCGGCTCTGGGTTTACGTCTCTCCTAATGGAAAGATTGTCAGTAGATTATGGGAAAAAATCAAAACTAGAGGTTGCTATTTATCCGGCACCGCAGATTTCAACAGCTATTGTTGAACCATACAACTCAATTTTAACAACTCATACAACTCTGGAGCATTCAGATTGTGCATTCATGGTTGATAACGAAGCTATTTATGATGTATGCCGTAGGAATTTAGATATCGAACGTCCTACGTACACAAATCTAAATCGGTTACTGGCACAAATCATCAGCTCAATAACTGCTTCATTAAGATTCGATGGAGCCTTAAATGTGGATATGATGGAATTTCAAACTAACCTTGTTCCATATCCTCGTATTCATTTTCCTTTAGTAACCTATGCCCCTGTTATATCCGCAGAAAAGGCGTACCACGAACAACTATCAGTACCAGAATTAACTAATGCGTGTTTTGAACCAGCAAATCAATTGGTTAAATGCGATCCGAGGCATGGAAAATACATGGCTTGTGTTGTGTTGTATAGAGGTGATGTTGTACCCAAAGATGTGAATTCTTCAATTGGTACAATCAAAACTAAACGTACCATACAATTTGTGGATTGGTGTCCTACTGGTTTTAAGGTAGGCATTAATTATCAACCGCCGACAGTTGTTCCTGGAGGTGATTTGGCCAAGGTGCAACGTGCAATTTGTATGATGTCCAATCCAACAGCAATTGCTGAAGCATGGGCCCGACTTGACCACAAATTTGATTTAATGTACGCTAAACGCGCTTTTGTACATTGGTACGTTGGTGAAGGAATGGAAGAAGGTGAGTTTTCTGAAGCCCGTGAGGATTGTGCAGCTCTAGAAAAGGATTATGAAGAAGTTGGAATGGATTCAGGTGAAGGAGAAGGCGAAGGAGGAGAAGAATACTAAGATCTTTACAAAATTTCAGATTTACACAAGGTTAACGTAAGAAAGAAATAATAAGTAACAATTTACAACATTGGACAAGTTCGAACATAAAGCACTTTTTAATTGAACGTATTTTTCTGTCTGTATACATAACCTAAAATGTATCCCTTATATTTACATAACTTTCCTATTTGTTCAAGAATATTAAATGATAGATAAAAATATTCGTCATTCATTAGTCATTTTTTGTAGCATAACTTCGCATTCTGCATTAATATGTGTTTAAACTTACAAAATTACAATAAATAAAACACTGTAGTGGTATTCTAATTTGTCAAAATGGCGGAAGTCAATTATACGCTGTCCTGTCAAAAGCAATTATGTTCTGTTGCCTACTTAACTAAAGCATGTGATGATCAATCCTCATATTGATTAATAATTTCTTGAGAAAACACCAAAAGTCATAGTAAAGAAATTTTAAGGCACCATAAGCGCCTCAAAAATATTGCGACGAGGAAACTTATTTTAAGTACGTGCGCACATTAAGTATGTATTTGGTTTTAGGTTTGACAGCGGACTATGCAAGGCATAGTTTAAATGTCGACATATTGTGGTAAACGCGGAAATTCTGTTTTGGGGTTTCACCTTTCGGAAAGATCTACGACTAATTTGACAATTTAATTCCAAAAATGAATATTGTACTTTGGTCAAGTTAAAACGGATTTCGATTTTGATGGAGATCGAACGACGTTATTTATAATTTTGAAATCAATTTGTCAGATTTGTGTGTCTGTAAACCGAACAACGATTTAACAAAATGGTTCTATAGTAGCGCCGGGAGAAGGTGTCTCATGGCGAACTCGAGAATGCGGATATAATTATTACTGAAATGTATCTGTTTCCCTTTATCTTAGTGCAAGTTCCACTTAAAGAAAGACGGGTTATAATTAATACGTCTGCTATATATTTTAAATGCAGGACTTAAAACGTATGTCAATTCTAAAGTCAAAGCGCATAGTCAGGTGTCTTCTTGGCTATTTAACCTCAAATTATTCTTCCTATTTCGTTTCGTATAATCGCATCGTGTTTTGTAGTTATAATAATTTATCTTTCGCTTCGTAATTTATCAGTTTCAATGCATTTGTAAACAGTTTTTTCAAAACTATTATTATTAATATCCACTATTACGAGGTAAGTTTATAATGCAAAATGTATTTCAATTGATTGAATGCATTTATTTATTTTGCAGCAAATAATGATGTCATTAAAGTACTTGAAAAGCCAAACTCAAGTAATATTAATGAATATACTGCATTATTCGAGATGGAACGATAACGAGCCAAGTTTACCTTTAACTTCCATTATCCAGGTACGCTAATAATTTTCACTATTTAAATTTACATTTATGTATATGTTGCAGCATTGCTCTTGCATGAGGCATTTCCGAAAACCGTAACTCGGACAAAGGCAAGAATGGCTCTCGCTTTAGAATCTGAAATCGGCGCCGGATTCACCGCAAAACATAGGCTGCGTTTGAAATCGAAGTCAGGATGTCGACGAATACGTGAAAGACGTTTTGAAACGAAAATTTACACCATGTATGCAACTGGTACATAATTCAGAAATTACTGTTATCGAGTTAATATGTCAAATTGTAAACAGTATACAACAAAAACGTTGGAAGACAGGGCTTCAGGGACGAGAATGTTTTATCGCTATGGAAGGATTAATTAAACCAAGTAACTGGAAAACTGTGGTAAAAGTGTATTTTACATGCTGAAAGGAAATGAGCCAGTGGTGGGACGTTCAAAAAGAGCTGAGAAATGGTAAAACCTCTAGTAATCAGTGTCGGAAGAGTCAGTGAAGATGATAGTGAAAGTGAAGGTGGTGACTTTTAATTATAAGATGTCAATATTTGAATTTAAAGCAAAAATTAGTCTTTTAGTTACTTTATAACATTGTAAATATTATATATAATATACGTACCTTGTAGCTGTACTTAAGTTCACATTCGTTTATATATATATATATATATATATATATATATATATATATATATATATATATATATATATATATATATATATATATATATATATATATATATATAAAAATTAAAAGTACTAGAACTCATCATTCTAAGCAAAAAGTTCATATGTAGTGGATCCGGAAATGCTTTGTTTCGAGATACAGGGTGTCAAAGTTAAAAAATAAACCGCGTTTTATTCAATATCTTTCGACTGTTTCGAAATAATTTCATGAAATTTTTTATATGGTTTTTGGGATGACAAATTCAAATCTTATCTGCTAAAAAACGTGAAGTTGCCAGAGCAGACACATAAGTAAACAAGTAAGAATCCATTGTTAAACCTGTCAAAGAATACCCTCGAAAATGTGTATGCATCATAGCTTTAAATGCATTTTCTCGAAAGGGTTGTTCTAGCGACTTCACTAAGATATACTTTTTTAGAAGAAAAGATAGGAAGATCGATTTTCTAGTCCAAAATGGTATACAGTGTAGCACAAAAAAATTGCGACGATTTAAAGGGTCGAAATGGTTCCGCTGGCGCTAGAAACCACAACTAAATGGACCACAAATTTAAATTTGTCATAGAAAATCTCACATACGAAATTTCATGAAATTATTTCGAAACAGTCGAAAGATATTGAAGAAAACGCGATTTCTTTTTCAACTTTTGACACCTGTATCTCAAACAAGCATTTAGACCCATGTACATATGAACTTTTTGCTTAGAATGATGAGTTCTAGCATCTTTAATTATGCGATTAGATAAGATTCACCTGTATATATATATATATATATATATATATATATATATATATATATATATATATATATATATATATATTTTGAGATTTCAGAAAGAGGTAATAGAAGTATCGGACAGCTTACATGACATTTGGGTAATAAAAGTGATTTCTAGCTCGATACATGTGCAAGACACAATTTTATATAAATCTGGTTCACGATGTGTTAAAATAAATTTGTTTGGTATAAATTAGTCTGAATATCATTTGCTTAGTTTGGTTTTATCATAAAAAGCAATTTGCTGCTAACAAAATTGTCAAGAATGTTAAATATAACCATTTTCGTAAAGTCATTTTAGTATTGCAATTTTTGCAATAAAAATCAATTTTCAAAGGTAATTTGGCAAGTGGACATTTTACAGGTGTTTAAACATGGACTATACAGTTAGGATTATGTTAGGGATAAGGTATGTTTAGTTTTGAATGCAGGAAATACAAAAATTTAATAAAAGGGTTATAATATGGACAGTTTAGACATTTTTCGCATATTTTTGGAAGCGAATTAGTGACAAAAATTATGTTACAAGATTCACAATAAGAACAACATTTAGAACATTATGGCATACAGACATTTATAGTGCCGTACATTTTTATAGTGAAACATTTAATAAGAGTGTTAGACGATGAAACTTTTCAATGCAACATTATATAACATTATGCATTGCAAATAATTAGTGAGAATAATAAAGACAATAAGTACAAACCTTAAACATAACATTTTAAGTGTTAAAAACATTTTAAATATAAATTATTTTCATTTTAGATTTAAGTTTGGTTAGGTCATAATTTTTAGGTTTTTATATAATTTTATACTTTTCCACATTATTAGACTTAGATTTTGCTCTTAAAGCAAATAATAAATGTTCTTTCTTATTATGACACAGTTTTTATAAGGATACAGCGCTTTCTCCGCAAAATTATGTTAATTCTGAGGTGAATTTTAGGTAATATTACAAAAGCTTAAAATTTTCTTTAAATTAAATGTTTTGAACACAAAAGATATGTATTCTTATGTAAAATGTTCTCAGAATTCCATTTTGCAATTAGTTTTAGTTAGCTTGTAAGTGTAAATAGTTAAGCTTATTTAAGGTAGATTAAGTTATTTCGTATATTAATGTTAGGAATTATAGCTTGTTAGGTGTCTTTTTGTTCAAAATTTTTACGTAGTTTCATTTCCGTTTTTAATTTTCAATTCCGATTATGCATAAGAAAGTTACGGCCAAATTTCCATTTGTGTCCAATTTGTAATTTTGATCCACCAATCATAGCCATGTTACTTTTACAATATGGCTGTAAAAAAAAATTTTGGTAACAACCAGAAACATATAAAAGCAAGCGCTCAGAAATCACTCTCTCTAGAATTTGTTCAAAAGTGTAAAAGGTTAAAACAGTGTTGTGAAATTTGTGAGTACATAACCTAATTTATTTTCGTCAAGAAGTTTTACGTTACGAAGAATTTTCGAGAGCACTTGTTTTTATATCAACGGTTTGAAATAAATAATTCGGTCTCCGATACCTGTCGTTTTTGAAAATAATTTTGTTCGTGTTAATTGGTGTCACGATTTTGTAAAGATTTGCTTTGTGTTATCCAACTTAAATTATTTCCGTTTATACCAAATTAAAACCCATTTTAATTGGTCAAAGTTGTTTATTTCTCGGACAATTTCATTTAAACAAAATTGAATCGGTAGCTAAAATAAAAGTGTTATCAACAAAATTTTGGTTATTTAAAAATAATTTTAAAACGATATCACTCATTAAGATTTAAAACTACTTAAATAAAAAGTTACCGAAATTAAATAAGTGATTGGAGTTTGCCGATTTTGGAGAAAACATCTTTAAGTTTGGAAGTTGGTGTCTTCGACAATCGAGATTCGAGTTAGCAGTATTGGCTGATGGTAACAACCGTAATCAAGTGGACATTGCCTACATCCACTGGAGTATCCGAAGACATCAATCTACCGAGGACAGTATATTGAGTCATATCTTTATAACTATTCATTGATATTTTCCTGCAATTTATATTTGTTACATATATGTTTTGGTTAAAATTTTAAATATTTACTTGTGTAAACACCTGTAAAGATATTAATTTCTTTTCTTTTCTAAATTTTATTTGGGTTTAAACATTAAATTTTCTGAATTAAATATTTGACATCTTTGACAGCTTTATATTTTCACTTAAGTTCATTACAACGCATGCGTTTGATAGCAAATTATATTCAGAATTACTTTTATACTTTCAATTCAATTACATAAAGGATATTTCTATACACATTTACAGATACAAATTTTATCTTCAAACTAAATTCTGAACTCTATCCCCATATGAGATTCTGAGCTAGTCCGTGCAATATAATATAATAAAATTAAAATAATTACTTCAATTTATAATCATAAATTATCAACATTGAAATTTACTCAAACTAAACTTTAAATAATTTTATTTCCCTCGTTAATTTGTATAAGTCGCATTTAATATCAAATTCTAAAATTAATACATCACAATTTATATATATATATATATATATATATATATATATATATATATATATATATATATATATATATATATAAGGTGTATTTAAAATCACCGACAAACGAAAACTGGAGATTCTATGATTCAAAATAAGACAAAAATTTCATAAACGCTTTTCCGAAAATGCTTCCTAACAGATACAGGTTGATTAAAAATAGTTTTTAAGATTTTTAAGATCCTCAAAAACTACAAAAGATATTCACTGAGATTTGGTACACCTAAATGTCTAATTAAGTACAATTAATCAGGTGAGTTTGAGTCAACTGGCTCCATCAGTGGCGTAGAATATGTTAAGTTAATCACTTTAAGTAAAAAAAACGCACGTCCCTGCTTTTTGAAGAAATATTTTTTTAAATTCAACATTTAATTCTGCAAATAAAATCATACTTAGTATTTTTCGATTCGGCACCCGTTTTTGAAATATTTTGCATTAACATAAACGACTACATTATTCAGTAATAACCAAATTAAGTAAATCAGAGATTGCTTTGCATTTGATAGTTACGTATCTTATGTTTGCTAAAATAGTTGCATTTACGCGTGTTTTGTAATTCATTGTTTGTGTCTAATTACTGTGAAAAATGAATTATTCAAACGAGAACTGGTCGATATGCATTTATGTTATGGTAATACTAATTGCAATGCTCGTGCAGCTGCTCGACTTTATGAACAAAGATTTCCAAATGGAAGACATCCACATCATACTACGTTTAGAACCGTTCATCGTAACGTGTTAGAGTATGGAAGTTTAAAGGAAAGAAAAATTCCGGATGAAATGCTCGTGTACCAGTTGAAATTGAGGAACAAATTTTAGATAGAGTTTCATGAAAATTCATCAATAAGTACGCGTGAGTTAGGTTTAGAATTTGGTGTGTCGCATAGCAAGTCTTGGAAAGTTTTACGACAACAAAATTTACATCCCTTTCACCTACAAAAGTGCAGCATTATTGCCTGCTGACCATCCTCGTTGAATGAATTTTTGCGAATGGTTTTAATAAAAATGCTGAAGATGTACAATTTGTTAGAAACTTATTGACCACTGATGAGTGTTTTTTCCCGAAATGGAATAATAAACTTGCATAATTCCACAAATGGTTAGATGAAAATCAGCATCCAACTGTAGTTACAGCTCACCAACACAGATTTAGCGAAAATATTTGGATAGGTATACTAGACGATCACCTAATCGGACCTATTCGTTTTCCTCAAAACTTACTGCCGAATTCTATTTAAATTTTTGAGAGAAGATTTGCCAGAATTGTTTGACGACCCTTAGATGTTAGAATGAACATGTATTTCGTGCATGATGGTGCACCACCATTCTACACGAAACGTCAGAGAATTTTAAATGCATGGTTCCCTGGACGCTGGATTGGACGAGAAGTGAAGTACCGTGGCCGGCACGATCGCCATATTTAAACCCATTGGATTTTTTGTGTGAGTATCTGAAAACTCGTGTCTATTCTGTTCAAATTGATATTGAGAGCAACTTTGGAATCGCATACAGATGGCATGTGATGAGATTAGGGCTATCACAAATTTTTCAGCGTGTTAGGTTTCATTTGCTAAAAGAATACAAGCTTGCATTCAAAAGGAAGGAGGACATTTTGAACAATATGTATAAAAATAATTATTATTTTGTTTTGATTCCTTCAATATCTCTTTAATAATGTATAGTTAACTGCGTTATTTTTTGTAAAATAAAACAAATTTTGATTTTTATTGAATAATGTGGTCGTTTATGTTAATGCAAAATATTTCAAAAACAGTGCCGAATCGAAAAAACTAAGTATGATTTTATTTGCAGAATTAAATGTTGAATGTATCAAAAATATTTTTCAAAAACCAAGAGCATGCGTTTTTTTAAACTGATTAACTTAAAATATTCTACGCCACTGGATGGAGTTTTTACTCAAACTCACCTGATTAATTGTATTTAATTAGACATTTAGATGTATCAAATTTTCAGGAATCTTAAAAACCTTAAAAAAGTATTTTTAATCACTGATCTCAGTTTCGGAAAATCGTTTATAATCATTTTGTCTTATTTTGAATCATAGAATCTCATTTTCGTTTGTCGGTGATTTTAAATACCCTGTATATATATATATATATATATATATATATATATATATATATATATATATATATATATATATATATTGACAAACTTAAACCGAGATTTTAAAATTAGTTTTATTAAGTAATAGTAAATCTCATTTTTAACATCCAATACAGTGTATTTATTTATGACAAAATCAGTTATTTATAAGTGGCTTCGATAACCAAATTACAGTCTTTACTCTTTTGACGCAGTGAGATCTGGTGGCTAAAAACGATCCTCCGAAATTAACCAAACTTTTCGCATCGTTCGGTCACTACCTAGCTGCTAATTCTTTCTTATTGAAAATTATTGATATAATTAATTTGTAAAAGATCCAAAACGAAATTTTGTTGACCCGGTCTGATAATCGTTTACAGTTGTACAATATATTTTTATCATATGACTACCTACACTCGTGGACTTTACATACCAGAATAAGTGCGAACAGACCTTAAACGAAATTAGACTTTATTATAGGTGGATGGATTTTAAGACCTTTAGGATTCTAAATCAGATATTCGAACAATAATTTTATTTAAATTTGACAGCGCGACTAAATTTGAAAATAACTAGAAACATTGACGATGTTTTGTTGGTATTCAAAGTTACTAACATATGAACCAATAACGACATACGTTTTAAAATCTTAAACCATGCTTTGTAAAAGATGAGTCATAAGACACCTCTTGCCCTATTATCTCAATTTTTGTGTAAACAGTGCGGACATTCAAAATTTTTGTAATAAAACATGTTTTACTTATAATTCTCATAATTTTTAAATGATAGTTTATATTAAATACAATACTGAAATATTTTTCGTATAAGACTAAGAGATCGCGAACGAATTATAAGTATAATGAGTACACCAATTTTCGAACAGTGTATAGATTTTTTATTTAATAAAATATATTATGTAACACAATTTTAAAATGGTAGTTTATATTGTTAATAAAACAATATTATTTAAAGCTGATAACGTTTTGATATAAACAATTTTAATATATAAAACTGTAATTAACAATGAAATTAGTTAATTTTAATATAAAACGAGTTCTAGTAGGTACATTGATTTGGACATTTTTTGTAGTAAGTAATATTCACTTAAAAAACATGTAAATGTGATAAATGTGAATAAAACAAATTTCTGCATGATATAGCAGAGGGCCAAAAGTACCGCATAAAATCAATTAAAAATTATATGTTTGTTTTGGAAAAACGCTCGACACGTCGATTTTAATCTTTGTAGCATATTTTGATGCTAAGTTCATGTATACATGTGAAATAAAGTTAGACTAATTCATTTTTCAAATGGAAACGCTCGATGAAAATGCTCGATGGGTGAAAGATCAGATCTCTGTGCAAACAACAAAGCAACTTGGCCTCAAAATTAGCAAAGCTAGCAACATAATGTACCTTTTCTTGTTGGAATATTTGACGCAGCTTATTTCTAATAAAGACAAATAGTGACCTATAATAATAAACTGTGTGTCACATGCCTTTCCACAGAAAATTGAATCTTGTTTCACCAGCGTTTATTGCACTAGTCATGCGTAAACAAAATCTGACTCATACTGAAGACAGTTGAATTCCATTCTTGGTCAATTGTTTTGCGCACAGAATCATGTGCAGGACTCAGTGGTATTACAAAATGGACATGAAAATTCAAAGGTTCTCATCCGGCGATAAAACTCTAACTGCCGAAAAATTTTGGCGTCTTCGCACTCGAGGCATCGATTCAATTAAAGCTTTTTGAATATGTTTCTTTCTATCATGTATATATATATATATATATATATATTTTTTAATAGTGAACAGAAGTTCATTTTAATAATCATTAATTGTTTTAATTTAAAATTAACTTTTAAAAGTAAGATTAACTCTTAAACGACCTCATTTTAGCTATCGAGACAAGTCAGAATCGATTCAAACTTAAATATGCTTCTAGTTATGATGTATTATAATTTGACTGTGATCCTTCATTGTGTACAAATTTATAATACATCGTAACTGAAATCATTAATTTAATCGATTATTTATAATGAATCATCTAAAGTAGTCTTCAACATGTTAATCTTCTGTTTACTAAAAGTTAATTTTAAATTAAAATACATTTATATATATATATATATATATATATATATATATATATATATATATATATATATATATATTTGTGTGTGTGTGTGTGTGTGTGTGTGTGTGTGTGTGTGTGTGTGTCATGCGTGCGTACGTGACGTATTTGTGTGTGTGTTTGTTGCGTACGTACATTATGTCTAAATTGTATCAAAGGTAATAATAAGCCCATTTAAATAAACTTGCCTAATAGTTCATAATAACGAAGCTACAGGGTGTTAAAAGAAAAAATAAATCACGTTTTCTTTCATCTTTCGGCTGCTTTCGCTAATTTTATAAAATTTCTGATATGGGGTTTCTTGGGATGATGATATTCAAATTTATCATCGATTTTGGTGTATTTCCTAGAGGCGCTACAAACACCATTAGGACATGTTTAAACCGCTACAACTTTTTTGTGCTACACTGTAGGCCCTTTTATTATGGAATAATAGTTTTCCTACCTTTTCTGCTTAAAAAGTTATAAAGTTCTGATATCGCAAGGAGCACCTATTTCGAAAAAACGCATTTAAGCTCATATGCATGCAAATTATCCAAAAGTATAATAATAATTCATAATAATAATAAGACAAATTCATGAAGCCGATTTATTGAAAAAATAAAGAAGAATGAAGTTTTCAAAACAATAATTATTGAAGAAAAACAAAAACAATAATTAACAATATGAAGAACAAAGTTAAACAATTAAATTGCATTATTATCAACCAAAAGCTAAATATATTAAAAATAAAATTATGTTAGGTAAATTTTGTTTTAAAAGTGTTAATTCTTTTTAAAAATTACATTGTACTCTGGACAATACTTCAAGACTAATCTTTAATAAATTGCCTTCATGAATATTCTTGTCAGCAATTCTTCTTACGTATTAACTGGGGATGCATAAACTTTTGATTTCAAGGCACCGCACAAAAAAATCGCAGTGTCAAGTCCGGCGATCAAGCCACAGTTCAAAGTGCGTCACCTCCTTTCCAATCCAGCGCTGAAATGAGGAGGTGCGCCATCATGCATAAACCAAGAGTCACGACGAAGGAGTAAGGCAAATCTTCCAATAAAATAGGTAAATGTGTATTAAAAGTTCAAGTACCTGTCTCCATTCCGCTGATTTGGTACAAAGGGGCCAGTAATAAAAGTGTCTACAATTCCAGCCCAGATATTTACTTGAAATTGATGCTGATAATGAGATACTCTTGTTTCATGAGGGTTTTCAACAGCATAACATGTTCATTATGAACATTGAAGATAGCGCATTTTTTACTAAAATTTGGATTTTCTATTGTTCTATGAATATTAAATCGACAAAAACTAAACCTTGATCAGGATCCATGGGCAATATGTCTTGAACTTTTCGAAAGGGTGCAATAATTGTTCTTGAAAAACTCTATGAAGTGATGATTTCGAAATTCCCAATTGCAATCCTACACGTCGTGTCTTTGCATTTATTTCAACAGCGTCCAAAATCTCTTCTTCTATTTCCACCACGGTCCTTAAGGTTCGTCAGCGTCCAGAATTTACAGGCTTGGTTGAAATTTGCATTTTCGCGGAGACGTCTTTCGCTATTATTAGCAAAAGTGTGTCGATTTGGAGTTCTACGGAAAGGATATTTTTCCCTGTAAATTCGTACACTTCTTCGACCGTTGCAATGACAAAGCATATCCACCATTTCAGAATTAGTGAAACTGTGAGCCATAATTATGGATCTTTATCAACGGAAAAGCGACAAAAAAGCTAACGTTTGATAAATAAATTCAACTGTCGATGTGGCAACTAAAAACCAAAGGCGACTAAAGTTTTTACGTAAGTAAAGAGCTCGCGCTAATGTGCAATGCGTTAGAAAATATTTTTCCTGGCTAAACCAGTCGTTCAAAGTTTTCACGAGAAAAAAAGATTCAAAATTAATTGAAATTAATTAAAACTAATTGTTATTGCGGATAATTTGCATGGATCATGAGCTTTAGATGCGTTTTCTCGAAACCGGTGCTCTTAGCGACATCAAGAAGGCATACCTTTTTAAGCAGAAAAGACAGGGAAAACTATTATTCCATAATAAAAGGACTACAGTATAGCACAAAAAGTTGTTTAAACATGTCCTAATGGTCGGTTGTAGCGCCCTCTAGAAATACACCAAAATCGATGATAAATCTAAATATCATCATCTCAAGTAACCCCATATAAGAAATATAAAAATTGGCTCAAAGCAGTCGAAAGATACGAAAGAAAAGGTGATTTATTTTTTCAACAGTGACACCCTGTAGCTTCGTTATTATCAACTTTTGTACTAAGGCAAGTTTAGCTAAATCGGCTTATTTTTACGTAAGTTATCTTCTTATACTTTGGGATATGCAATTTAGGGACACCCTATATATATATATATATATATATATATATATATATATATATATATATATATTCAATATATATATATATATATATATATATATATATATATATATATATATATATTATATATATTCAAATTTCAATGGGTTATATTAGTGCCAGTTTGGGATTTTTACATTAAAACAATATGGCGACTTCCAGTTTCACCGAAAATGACGTAAAGGAATACCCTGCATATTTTTACATATTTGGATTCTTGGGCTTCAAATACATACAGTTCATCTGTCAAATGTCAACTCAGACGCCATTTTAATTTTATTTTTTAAATATTTTTAAATTTTAGATCATTATGAAAGCATTTAAATTATAGATAATTGACGTACAATTACCCCACA
Source organism: Vesta saturnalis (assembly GCA_036346205.1). Taxonomy (NCBI): domain Eukaryota; kingdom Metazoa; phylum Arthropoda; class Insecta; order Coleoptera; family Lampyridae; genus Vesta; species Vesta saturnalis. Next base: position 13,532,079 of record JARFJB010001166.1, on the reverse strand, counting down.
ATATTATTTTTCTAATAATTAATTTTGTGAAGTTCGTTAACTGTCAAATTTAAATATGACGGTTTTTTAACTAAAACTCACTGTTCCCAATAGAAACATACATGGGCCACTGTATATTAAATAGCTCTTTCAAATACTAGTAAAACGATATGCATAGTAATTTCCTTAGTTCCTAAATAAAGCAGTAATTTTAATTTTCTAATTTTGTATTGACACAACATACTCCTGAAGCCGACTCTGTCAAAGTGAAACGACGTTTGAGTTGACATTTGGCAGTTGAACTGTATGTATTTGAAGCCGTAGAATCCAAACATGTAAAACTATACAGGTTGTTCTATTTAAATTTCCAGCTTTTGTGTCATTTCCGGTGAAACTGGAAGTCGGTCAATTGTCTCTTTTTATGCAAGAAAATCTCAAACGGGTACTAGTATAACTCACCAAAATTTGAATTTGAATATTCACATCCTGTGTATGTATGTGCACTCGTGGCTAATAACCGACCGTTGGCGGGGTTTCAATACGTCCGTCACACTGTTATACCATAAATGTCTACTTCACTCACGCGTGAAGAAATTGGACACCTAAGTGCTGTTAACAATCGCATATATATTTAACTTAGTAATATCAATCTCCAATATTGTCTAATTTAATTCATAGGCTTAACACAACTTTAATTAGTTACAGAAGAAAGGATCGCTTCCTTTTAATAGAATAATTGCTGTATATTACAAATTTGTTTAAACAGTTATTCAATTTTGGAATAACTTAATAGCAACTTCAATGCATATTAGTTTCTTCATTTGTAAACGTTCAAATACTTTATCCGAAAATGAGTTTTTGCAGTAAATTAATATGTACTGTAGCACGAATTGTCTACAAATAAGAACTCAACATACATGCGCGCGACCGTCCTCTTAAGTATAACTTAGACAGTGTCTCCGTGTTCTACTTTGTAACTCTTCCGTATATACGTTTAGGCATCCACCTTGCAAAACGTCATCATATTTATCCGGTCAAACCAAACTGCCTATCCCATAGGAGTTTCTAACGCGTGTCTTTGCGCGCAACAAAGCGAGAAACAGGACCAATGCCCTGCTTGAAACCAATCTAGAAATTTTTATTAAAACCTAGTAACTCTTCGAAACATCCAATAACGCATTCATATTTAATCCACACAACATTCCGATCTGGATTCAATTTTGTATAAAAGGGTACACATGTGTCAAACTTTTCGTTCAAAATTTAGTAAATTCAGCACGATTTGCCCTTTATATATAAATTTTCAATTATGCAATATTGTGTCACTTATACAAGCAATACACACACACACACACACACACACACACACACACACACTATATATATATATATATATATATATATATATATATATACTTCCTCTATGGTTTAATACAATCTCATTCAAATGTAATACTTTCAACTCATAAATAAAAATACCACATGTATACATGCTTTTAAATAATATTCAACGCTTTACTAGAAATTCCAGTATCGTAGCATTTCCACCAACTGACATTATGTACACACAACAAAAAATTCTCGTGCAAACTCACGTTCTCACGTCCTAGGCGCAGCACAAAACTGAATATACCCAGCGCGTGAAAATAATCTCACAAAATGCATAACTTCTACAGTATGCTTTGTTTTCATTAGGTCCTACTCAAAGACCGTTTCTCTACAGAACAGCTCAAAGTGATACTGGCTATTTCGTATGTAGATGGTTGTTCAATTAGTAATATAAATGTACTTTCGAAGCTTCTTGTTTAACAAACTCGCATAATACTTTTATGCAAGGGCTTTATTTGCTAAAAGACTTGTGTTTGTTATGCGAATTTCAAAATTAATGAATCCAATATTTTCCCCATGCAAGTATTTTTTGACGAACTGCCACTTATCAAACGTTAAGAAGCAAACATATTTCTGTTTTGAATCTTCTTCTCTTCATGTAACACCTTGAGTATGAAGCAGCAATGGTGCACGACCTACAGTGTAATAATAGTTTTCTACTACTAGGTAACCTTAACACACACACGCAATTCAAAGACATCGCAGCACGCATAAACTGTGCTATACTAACCAATATGGCGAATAAAAGACAGAAACCCAACATTTCTCGGACGAGAAGGAACATCCATGATACACCACATACTATGCTCAAAAATACAATACTTTGACGGCAACTGCTACTTGGCACAACAACTGACCACCTCCACTTTCAGTAAACACGAAACTTTAACAACGCATACTGGAACGCGTTTCCTGAACACATAGACATAGTCTTAGCAATACAGGTCCTTACTAACATTATAACTGACGCAACTAACACAGAAATACCAGCAAGGACTATGGAAATGCTCAGAGAACCACTTCCTTGACAACGACCACAAATCTCACCGAAAGTAAAAGCTTGAAGATCTCAGACAACAACACAACCTTCCTTACGTACTAAACCAAGAAATCTTTCTAAAACTGGTCACATCCGACGAGTACTAGACATACTACGCAAAGGAAGAAACACGGCCCCAGGACAAGACGGACTTAACAGACGAGTCCCACGAAACTTACCTGCAAACGATATCCGACAACTAATCTAAATATTTAACCAATTCTTATCTCTATCCTACTTCCCAACGGTATAGAAATCAGCCAATCACTGTAATGAAACCAAAATCAAAATCCGACCTCACACGATTCTCCACCTACAGACTTATATCCCTCCTCAGTTGTATGGGGAAATGCTTTGAAACAATCCTATTCCGCAGGCTAAGAGATCATCTCGAAGCTAACAACCTTATGCCCGGTAGGGATTCCGACCCAACAGGATATACCAAGGCCCCCCAGTGAAATTCCATACAGAAACTGTCAAAGCACTAAACCACAGAAACTACTGTCTGGCAATGGTCCGCCCTAGCTCCATACTGTACCTAATGTACACACATGGCATACCCAGAAGCACCAACCGCAAGGTCTCGGTAGCTCAATTCGCCGATTACACTGCCCTCTGGGCAGTCAATCGGAGAAGCGAGATTGCTAACCGAATAGTAAAACAACAACTCCAACAATTCTCCAACTGGGCGAATCAGTGGGGAATTACTATCAACACCAACAACACACAGACTACACTTTTAACTGGAATCCTGACATGGAGAAAACCGCAAACAAAGTATGTAACTGAGCCAATATGCTTAAAACCCTCCGCAGAAACGTGAGTCTTTCACCCGAAGACTTTACAAGACATACATAAGACCAGTGCTAGACAACAGAGCTCCATTATACGCAACTCTGACAAATAAAGAACTAGAAAGGCTAGCCTCCTGCGAACGCAACATACGTAGACCACCATTTTGACATCCCAACAACTTGACAATTGATGTCGCAAACATACCGCCAATAACAGACAGAGCCAAAACACTACAGACAACTGTCCGCAAGACCCTCGAGAACACCAATTCTACTAAAAATATCCGCCTATTCTGGATATATATCTCACTACCATCCAAGAAAACCCAAACAAAAATTTAAACATATTCCAGCAGTCCTAACCCAACTACTCGATGACTTACCGAACGACTTCCCAGGAATCCTCGAAAATACTCCCGTCCTCTTAAGACAAACCCGTAACCCAAAAGGCCAAGTGATGACGATAACCACTATCGAGAAAGAAAAATTCTACAACACCCACACCACACAACCACTCTACACGAACACTATCAGTAATTTGATAATTGTAGCACTAATAGAATAGTTTTTTTTGCCACATAAATAGTGCAATAAAACTAGAACATAAGCAATACACCACATCTACAACACATAAAATCAACGACCTCGGGTTGAAGAAGGAGCAGCCAGTTAAACCACATGCAGAAGAAGGAAGATACTAACAAATAATGATAATAATTGACCTATAACAAATAATTTTTCACTTGAGTATTTGTGGTGGGTTATTGATTGAATTTAAAATAGTGAATAAGAAATGTCGCGTTTAGTATATATTTAAATAATAAATCATGTACATAAATATAAAGAATCTATTTTCATCATTGCCTGTTCTCCTATTCTAACGTCGCGTAAATCCCGAATTATATAAATTTTTTAAAACTCTTCTCCTCCTTCACCTTCTCCTTCACCTGAGTCCATTCCCACTTCTTCATAATCCTTTTCCAACGCTGCAAGATCTTCACGTGCTTCAGAAAACTCGCCTTCTTCCATTCCTTCACCAACGTACCAATGTACGAAAGCGCGTTTAGCGTACATTAAATCAAACTTGTGGTCAAGTCGAGCCCATGCTTCAGCAATTGCTGTTGTATTGGACATCATACAAATTGCACGTTGCACCTTGGCCAAATCACCTCCAGGAACAACTGTGGGTGGTTGATAATTAATCCCTACTTTAAAACCTGTAGGGCACCAATCCACAAATTGTATGGTACGTTTAGTCTTAATTGTACCAATTGAAGAATTTACGTCTTTGGGTACAACATCACCTCTATACAATACAACACAAGCCATGTATTTTCCATGTCTCGGATCGCACTTGACCAATTGATTTGCTGGTTCAAAACATGCATTAGTTAATTCTGCTACTGATAGTTGTTCGTGGTACGCCTTTTCTGCCGAGATTACAGGGGCGTAGGTTACCAAAGGAAAATGTATACGAGGGTATGGAACCAGGTTAGTTTGAAATTCCATCATATCCACATTTAAGGCTCCATCGAATCTTAATGAAGCAGTTATTGAACTGATTATTTGAGCTAGTAACCGATTTAGATTTGTATACGTAGGGCGTTCGATATCTAAACTTCTACGACATACATCATAAATAGCTTCGTTATCGACCATAAAGGCGCAATCAGAATGTTCTAACGTAGAATGAGCAGTTAAAACTGAATTGTATGGCTCAACAACAGCTGTTGAAATTTGCGGTGCGGGATAAATAGCAACCTCTAGTTTTGATTTTTTCCCATAATCTACTGACAATCTTTCCATTAGGAGAGACGTAAACCCAGAGCCGGTTCCACCACCGAATGAATGGTAAATTAAGAATCCCTGCATTCCGGTGCATTGGTCAGCTAATTTTCTTAGACGGTCCAGGACTAAATCAACAATTTCTTTACCGACTGTGTAATGTCCCCTGGCATAATTATTGGCAGCATCTTCTTTACCAGTGATCAATTGCTCCGGGTGGAATAACTGACGATAAGTACCGGTGCGTACTTCATCGACAACTGTTGGTTCTAAATCAATCATAACTGCTCGAGGTACATGCTTTCCAGCTCCAGTTTCGCTAAAGAAAGTATTAAAACTATCATCTCCACCTCCAACAGTTTTATCAGAGGGCATCTGGCCATCAGGCTGGATTCCATGTTCCAAACAAAATAGTTCCCAACAAGCATTTCCTATTTGAACTCCACCTTGACCGACATGAACATTAATTACTTCACGCTATAATTATATAGTTAATTAGACGTTGTTTAATATGTGTACTCACCATTATAAATAATTATTTCAAATAACCGATTAATAAATAAAAACTCAAAAAAAATATAAAGCCTTGTCGAAAACGAAAAACACGCGTTTATATAAAACAATGGTTTCTAAGAAACTGTCGTTATTCATATTTTTTTCCTAATAGTACGATTTCTGGGATTTTAATCTACACATTCTGTTTTTGAATCCTTATACAATACTCTGCTACATCTTATCTGGATTAGAGCAGGCCATGATATTTTTATGTAGTGGTATTCTCATGTGTCAAAACGACAAGAAGTCAATTTGACAACGTCCATCAAATATAATCGTGCTGTTACCTACTTAAGCTGTAGTAAAAAAACAATCATCAAACCTTGCAACTTAAAAGTTTAGTATATTTTCGATATATTTTAAGTTAAGAACTTGTCGCGCATGCGCAAATTATCTGCCCATGACTACTAATATCTAATTGCAGAAATAATTGAAATTCTCTGTGTAAAATTTGTTAATTTTAGTTACTTAAACATCTCGTTTTTTGCAATTTCACACGTATATATTAAATACCATTTAATTTACGTATTTCACATCCAAATATTACTTTCAAAAGGGCAGAAATATGTTTATGGTTCGTGAAATATTGTTACTATCTTCCAGTCTATTATTACAGTATACTATACTACGCTTTCGTAATACGTTCATAAGGAAAATTGGTAACACTGTAAAAACAATAATAACGATTTAATGTCAAATTGACGTTTAAAGCTTCATGTCAGATAGAGGTTAATACATATCAAGATACTAACTTGAAGAAAAATTCTAAAGCCGCTCGCTTCTTTAAAAATACCCATAATCCAGTTTAAGCATCGTATTATTTTTGTTTGGCCTTGGATTAAACTTTATAATGAAAAATTATGTAACATTGAATTAACTTAAAAAATAAGTTTATGCATATTTTTAGAAATTATTATAAGTTTTTGTTATGAACGAATAAGTTCAAAGGTAAATATGTAATTAAAAATTATTATTAATTTTATTAAATACATAAATAAAAAGTTTACCTCGAGTAGGATTTGAACCTACGGCCTGTACTTTGCTTACATATTCTTAGGAAGTTGATCGTTATTCAAACATTGAAAAAAAATTGAACTTAAATTCTAGCTTAAGGAATTTTTCTGCGACTAAATTACGCCTCGTATCATAAAATCGTATAAACATAATTAATTTATACTTGTAAAACCTAGATGCTGATATTTTTACATCTTTGAAATATCTGTTAGTTTACTAGACAACAGGTTTTTTTTAAACAGTACCTAGTTTGTAATTGTTTTACACAGTCGCGACGCAGGAAATTAAATAGAGAGGAGAGTGTATAAGAATCACGCCACTGAAATGCCTCATTCAAATGCGTATTAGACATAATACTGATATAGTTGTGAAAAAGCAAAGGAAAGGCCACGTATTTTGTTCTTTCCTCCCGAGGAGGAGGGCGGGTTGTTTGAGCTTTCCAAGCTCCTTCGGCCACAATTCTGGATTCCCAGCTACATACATACATTACGTGTATATGCATGGTGAAATTAAGGATGGGTGTGGTCAGGATAGGATCGGAAGGAACGGAGTTATGGTTCTGAGCGGGAAAATACTACCCCAGCATTCGCCTAAGCAGCCGCACATGGTGTGCTTATATGCAGTGGAGGAAAACCCCTTGAAAAAAACCTCATACAACGTAGACGGTAACGGCAATCAAACCCATTGCCTCCCGAATGCTAAGCAGGTCGTGTCACTACGCTACTAACTTGCTGATATAGTTGTGAATGGGAACTGTTATACATATATATATATATATATATATATATATATATATAACACACACACACACACACACACACACACACACACACACACACACACATACAGATCTCCTTCTTAAGAGCGTTATTTTACCTTGAAGATGTTAATTAGGCATTAGGTTTTCAACCAAGACACTTATTTGCTATTTTCAACAACCAGCGTAACTGTTGTAACCGGCACACTCTCCCCACCACTTTTTTACGTCACAAGCCCCGCCCCTGGGACACTTTAACTTTCACTTTTTTTTATGTGCCCACGTGGGGATAGTATTTTTTTCACCTGAGAATAAAAAAATTTAATCTGTTATTAATTAGGATCCGTTATTATCAAAGGAGATTGCATAATTATTATTACATTTCTTTTAATCCTATCTACAGGTTGTGATCTAATTTATTTATGCATTGGGGCTGTATTCTAATAAGGGGCCGTAGTCTTGTAAGATGGGAATCTATTCGCGGGCTTCTTGATATGTGTTTATTATTATTAAACAGTTATACAACTTCATTTATATCAATTGGAAAGTAGCAATCAGTCGTCGACATCGCCTTAATTAATGTGTTTACACATATGTTACGAATTCGCTGTTGCAACAAACATTAAGGTCTAAATTAAATATTAGATGAAATAACAATAATCATTTCTACCCTGATGCAATAGCGCTTTGTTATATGCACACGTGGGCATCGTTTTTGGTCTATTTTGTAAAACTAACAAACAGCTGGATTATTTTTTGACATTAAAGCAGCTAATCAAGATAAAGATAACATATACAATTAATTTTAAATACGCTGTTAAATTCTATATAAACATATATATATATATATATATATATATATATGTATATAATTATAATAAATCAGTTAATGGGTATTGCGTAATTAGTTAATTAACTTGTTATACAAAAGTGAATACACGATTTCGCAATTGGACGTAAACAATAATAATAAACATCGAACATATTTTATGTATTGGGGCTTTTAGCTATCACAGGCTAGATTAGCTAGAGAGATGCAATGTAATTGCGAAGCTGTTATAATTAAATTAAATTACTAACTAACTTAGGATAAAATGTCTATCAAACTCTTCGTGTAAACCGTCAACAGCCAAAACCAAATATATATTTGCGCAAACAGGTATTTAATATTGTGATAAATGAATCGAATTGCCTGAGTCCTCTTTTTTAAGCTAGATTTCACCTCTATATTATTTTACATACATAAAAGTTCTGTCTCATCAGAAATACCTCTGTAAAAAAAAAACGGTTTTAGATTTTATAATCAGGTTAAGCATGCATACTGACCGCTTATTAGAGTACTATTTTTAAATTTTCGGGTTAGGTATTAGAGTGTGATTAGGTCAATACTCGCGAGTATTGACCTAACCACATTCTAATATTTTCCTAGGGGCATGTTTATAAATCTAAACTCCTTTTTTGGCTGAGGTATTTTCACGGCTGCGAAGGTCTGTTTCAGCGACCCCTACTTCAAACTTCCCCGAAGATAACCGATTCTACCCGAACATTGACGAGTGCGCCCACGCACAATACCCAAGGCCAGCAGCATTCTCGTTTCTCGTGCGTTTCGCTCTTTAAAGTATAACCGTCATCAAGAGAGCATTATTATAATGTATTCTCCTGTTTATGAGCCAACATCAGCGGACATTAGAGATTTTACTGACTTGTTAATGAACTATTACAACATAACTGTTCAAGATGATGATGGAAACGATGACGTGGATGAGCTGATTGTATCTCACATCTCACAGGAAGAAGAGCTATGAGGTAGGGGAGAAGGACAAGTCTCAAAACCATGATGATAGCGACGAATCACTGTTCAAGAAGAGGAAGAAGAAGACCGATAAAGAATGTGATTAAATAAATGGTGTATTGTTGTTTATAATAGTAATATATTTTCAAACGCTAACCTTTCCCTCAATTTTTATTATTAAACTTGTTTTTTCTAACGGTGTTTGAGCCTGCACTAACAATGCTGCAGTCAGAGCCGGTCCTAGAATTAAGCAAACTACGCAGCTGCGGAAGGCGCCAAGAGAAAGGAGGGCGCGGAGCACGTATTTCTGCTAACACTTCTACTTACTATACGTTCAGTTCAATGACAAGTGTACATATACATGTATTAATATAAGTTGCATACAGGCTTTGTTGCGGCGCTGCGTAACAGGTGTTTTAGTATTTTAGAGAACTTGAAACTGATTGTTTAATTTTAAAAGGCTCCACTCTATCCACTATGCCTAAAAAGTTGTCGGGTGCTCAAAGACGAAAGTTAAACAAAGAGAGTGAATTATTACACGAAACTTTAATGACGAAAGTGCCGAAGCTAACAAATTTTTTTACTGCTTCAACATCTTCAAACACAGTAGAGTCCGACATTCAGTTACCATCAACGAGTGATCAAGGGGCCAGTAATGGAAAATCTACCTCTTGCCACCGGAAATAATGACTATCAAGAGGTAAGCCCTAGTTTTAACATAACGTAAGCGGGGTGACTTTGTGACAAGTATTTTTGTTCATATTACGGAAGTTGAAGGAATAGAAATTAATTACTATACAGTATAAAATAAAAGAGGGCAACAATATGAAGTTAAAATTCTATATTAAATTGCCGTAGTCTGAGTAACTTTTGAAAATCAGGTGTCACAACGTCACCTGCTTACGTAGGCCTAATAAATACAGACTCTGAAAATGCTACTTGTGAATATAGTGATGATTTGGTCTTAATTTCGAATTAAAATTTCGGATGATTCAGCTAGTATTATAAGAGACAATAACACTCTTATTTTGGACTTTTGGACAATTTACACTATCAGCTAGGTTATTAACCCTTTCACTGTCAGCCAATGTCAAGGCCGTACTATCCTTCCAATGTAACTGCCGTGCTACCTGCTGTAGGATATTTGGCGGAATGAAAGGATTAAATAAAACACTAAGTTCTGATGTGATCCTCTCCGTTTCAACATTTGCATGTGCAGTCATTGTAATGTATCTGTCAATATTTACTTAAGCTATGCTCCTTCACTAAAATATAATACTGCACTGCATTATAGTACAGCATATTTACACAAATTAATCTTTCTACAGGAAACCTTAAAATGAACCACGATCAGCAAAGACTTGGAGAAGAAGCCAGTGAATCTACATTGGCACTTGAACAACTGTTGCCTTTCTCAAAACCATCGACTGAAACTGAGTATAGTCAAACTAGTAGTGAGGTATTGTTCAGGGACAAACTATTGGCGCTATCAACTGACTGTGGAGAGTGGCCGCCTAAAATCATTGACGATGTCCGAAAATTGATAGTTGAGAGGGCCTGCTCAAGTAACATCATTTGACTTCCAATCGACTCTAAAGGAAGGAAGTTTTCTCCGACTTACTACACAAGGAAACTTTGCAATGGGAAAAATCCACAGGATTTGGTTAATGTATTCAATCTCTAAAATGCTGTGATTTGTTTTGCCTGTAAATTATTTGGAAATGTTAATTCATTACTTGCTGGTGACCAAGGTTATTCTGACTGGCAAAACTTGACAAAGACGTTAACTAGCCACGAAAAGTCCCCACTCATGTAAAAACTGTCAATTATGGCGTGAACTGTTTGTACGTTTACGATTGAATAGAACCATTGATAAAGAAAATGAACGTCTTATCAAGCTGAAACTGAGCATTGGAATCAAGTTCTAAAACGCCTACTCTGTGTAGTCAATTCCTCGGCACTCAGGGTTTAGCTTTTCGAGGCAATACTGATGTTCTGAACGAAAATAATAATGGTAACTTTCTCAAACTGGTAGAACATATTGCAAAGTTTGATGTCGTCATGGCTGAACATGTTAGAAGGGTTAATTCTCAAGAAACACATGTGCATTATTTGAGCAAAAAATTCAAAATGAATTTATCTGTCTTCTTTCTGACAAGATTCAAGACCACATTTTGAATGAGATGAAATATTCAAGATACTATTCTATCATACTTGACTGCACACCTGATCTAAGCCACACTGAGCAGATGACGATGATAGTGAGGTATGTTAAAGTTGTTGATAATGAAGAAGTAAGCATTAAAAAACATTTCTTGGGTTTTGTGCCTCTCACAACCACGACAGGTAAAGGTTTAACAGAATGCCTGCTTGGTGAACTGTCCCGAAGGAATATCCCCATAAAAAACATGAGAGGCCAGGGATATGACATTGGCTCCATTCGGGTGTTCAGAAGAGAATAATTGACTTAAATTCTCGAGCCTTTTTTGTGCCATGTGGGAACCATTCCCTAAATTTAGTTCTGAATGATGCTGCCTTTTCCTGTGCAATGGCAGTAGACTTATTTAGTGTCATTCAGGAGGTGTTTAATTTTTTTTCTTCATCGCCTTATCGCTGGAGCATTTTGATGAAGCATTCACCGACTTTAACAGTAAAACCCCTTAGTAACACTCGTTGGGAAAGTAGGATTAATGCAGTACAGTCACTAAGATATTACCCCGACCAGATATATGACGCTGTATATGAAGCCTTCCAAGGCACAAACGTCGATGCTTTTGGCAGAAATACGGCTTTGGATATTGCAAAAAAACTGCAGAGCTTTAAGTTTCTTTGCTGCGTTGTCACTTGGCATGATATACTGTTTAGAGTGAATATGGTCAGCAAAATGTTACAAAAAGTCACTGCCGATCTACAGAGTTCTATGAAACTTGTCAAAAGTGTTAAAGAATTTCTTGAAAAGATGAGGTCTGATGATGGCGTCAACAGTGTCATTACGGACGCCAAAGAGCTTGCAGAAAAATTGGAGTCACTACTGAGTTTGAAAAGGAAATTCAGTACGCCCAAGGAAGTTAAAGAGGCAATTCTCCTGAAAGTGAAGATCAGCCAATTGCATCGGGCAAACAATATTTTAAAGTCAACTTTTTTATGTGGTGCTTGACACAGCAATCTCTTCTTTGAAAGAAAGATTCGAACTTATGGAAACTCACAGTAAGAATTTTGAATTTCTATATCAAATCGCAAATTTGCAAGTCATGAATAAAGAGGACTTGAAGAAGGTGCGTAAACCTTGAAACTGTGTTCAGTGGTGGAGAAGAGCGTGATATTGACGGAATGATCTTTTCAATGAGCTTCTGATATTAGCACCATGCTGCCTTCTGGAAGCTCTCTGACAAAGCTTTGTCTTTTATTACAAAAGGATATGTTGACACATTTCCCAATGTTTTTGTAAGCTTGAGGATACTTCTCACTCTTCCTGTGTCGGTGGCAAGTGGTGAAAGGGTTTCTCCAAATTGAAGCTAATTAAAACCTATTTGAGGTCAACAATATCACAAGAACGTTTGAACGGGCTTGCTACGATGGCAATTGAAAATGAAATCTCCAATCAAATAGATTTGGACACAATCCTTAAGGACTTTGCCAAATTAAAGGCCAGAAAAATCTTTTTGAAGTTCATCATGGCTAGCAAGTGAAATGAAACTAATGAAATGCAAAAAATGCTACATTTAGTTAAATTTATTAAATAAATAGTAATATAAATAATCGTATCTTTAATCACTGACCCTAAATCGTATAAGAATAATAACATAAAAAGGAACCTTCATGATATGTTATTCTATACTAACTACATTCCTTTTTAAGGTGGAAGGGGCGCCAAAATACTGTTCGCTTACTCCAAAAAAATGTCTAGGACCGGCCCTGGCTGCAGTTAATGCGAAAGGGCGGTTAGGTGGTTAACTACAATAAGTGTGAGATTGGCTTTCTTTTGCACTCTGTAAGTTAAATCATACTGCTATTTTTTGAATTGGGAGCTGATTTTGTGTGATTAAGTTAAATCAGTTTGGTATTTTTGAATTGTGGTTGATTGGTTTTAGCAAAGTGTAAATTAGTCCAATCAGTATTTTTGAGCTGCAAAGCTAGTTTTCGCCGGCTGTAAGTTATGATTTGATTGATTGAGATTGATTTGGTTGATTTGATTGATTGATTGAGATTGATCTGATTGTTTGATTTGATCGAAAGTGATTTGTTTGGGATTGATATGCTTAATTGATTTGATTATTAATTGATTCGTATGTTTCAGAAATAGACGATAGAGACGAGGGAGAGACGAACATGATCAACCTCTATTACAGAAAACATTCATTAGTCTTTACACCACTAGATGGCACCACAAACGAAACCCTAATTAGCTCTGAAATATAACGCTAGGTGGTGCCACCTTTATTACAGAAAATATTCATCAGTCCACACACAACTAGATGGCTACACAAATTCAAATTTCGCAACAAGGGGCACGACAGGAGGGAACAGACCTAACACAAGTCCCTATATTTGTCTTATAAGTTAGCATTAGAGCCCCTTATTAGAATACTACTTCCATCCAGACATGGGGCCAGGCAGGGTGTGAAGTCCCGAAAGCGCGTTGCGAAACCCTATGTCTGCCTTATAAGTTAGCAATAGGCCTCTTATTAGAATACAAATTCAAATTTACCGCCAAGGGCCCAGGGACTAAGATCCGAAAACAAGTTGCGAAGCCCTATACCTGCCTTGTAAGTTAGCATTAGGCCCCTTATTATACAAGTTCAAATTTCCCCTCAATTCACCGTAAACAAATTCAAATTTTATTACAAGATAGCATTATACCCCTTGTTACAATACAAATTCATATTTCCAGCCATAATCTGCAGAGACTTAAATACAAATTAAAATTTTCCGCCAATGGGGCGTCGACAAGGGGTAAAGCCCCGAGAACAAGTTGCGCAACCCTACACCTGTCTTACAAGTTAGCATTAGGCCACTTATTATAATACAAATTCAAAATTTTCGCCAAGGGTACCGCGACAATACACGAAGGCCCACGAATAAGCTGCGATCACGACAAATGGCGAAGACCCGAGAACAAGTTGCTACGTCTTACACCCGTCTTACAATCTAGATAATGTTCGGGGAGGGTTGGAGTGGGGATCGCCGAAAGCATCGCGTCGCAAGATTTTACCTGTATGAGACACATAGATAACGGTTTCTTGAAACGGCAAGTACTTGCAGCGACCAGCAAACAGATTTAGATGATTGGTCACGTGCACTAGGATTTATTTAATCCGGAAAAGTTTCTCATAAGTGGTGTTGGGTTAAAGGTTAAATTTGTACGATCAAGAGATACCTTTAGTCTAATGGGGACGCACGGTTCAAATGACAAGACGCGAATTATGGACGCTAGTTTACTGGTGAGACGTATGCGAGTCAATCCCACCATTCTAATTGCGCGCGCTAAAGCCTTAGAAACAACTGCAGCAAAATACGCTATTACAAGGACCGAATTAAAAGTGTTAACTATACCTACAGGCATACAGCAAAAATCATCGGATAATGTCTTCCTGGGTCTGTTACCATAATGATGCATCGTAGGTTTTACCGCAAATAAAGCCTTGAGAGAGATAATGTGTTTCACATTAACTGTAACCCCGTTAGTGCAATTTTTACCTATATGGAAGCATCGCATCGTTAAATTTTCCCTATATGGTTAGATTTGATGTTTGTTAAAGAATTGCTGGACACTTTTCGCAATAAAGTGCTTGCCCTTATCCGTCTGTATACTTTGAGTTATCTTTTCGCATCTTTGAAAAATAATGGAAAATACGTCGATTATAGAACATGTGGTTTTTCAACTTCAGAGCTCGTGTCCACGCTATCTTGCTAAATACATCGATAACCGTCAGTATATAATTATACCAGCCATTATATTTGCTTAGATTTCTCATATCGCAAAGACCCCACCTGTCATAACTCAAAAAAAAGTGTTACCCACAATATACCTGTTTTGAGTAAATTTCTCACTACAGGTTTATGTATAGTGTACGCTACTTGTTTCTGTAATTGCACCCCATTATCGGTAAAACCCGAAAATTTAAAAATAGTACTCTAATAAGCGGCCAGCATGCATGCTTAACCTGATTATAAAATCTAAAACCGTTTTTTTTTTTGACAGAGGTATTTCTGATGAGACAGAACTTTTATGTATGTAAAATAATATAGAGGCAAAATCTAGCTTAAAGAAGAAGACACAGGCAATTCGCTACGTACATCACAATATTAAACAACCTGTTTGTGCAAATATATATTTGGTTTTGGCTGTTGATGGTTTACACGAAAAGTTTGATAGACACTTTATCCTAAGTTAGTTAATAATTTAATTTAATCATAGCAACTTCGCAATTTCGTAGCATCTCTCTAACTAATCTAGCCTGTGATAGCTAAAAGCCCGATATATACATGTACGTAAAATATATTCTGTGTTTATTATTAGTGTTTATGTCCAATTGTGAAATCGTACATTCAAGGGCGCCATACAGGGGCAGGGGCCCCCTAGCTCTTGGAGAAGGTATACATATAGTACATGCAAAGTGAGTAATTAATCAGGCATTTCTTCCAAAGAATTTTTTTTAAATAGATTTCACGAAGACGATTTTCATCAAATATTATATATATATATATATATATATATATATATATATATATATATATATTCGCATTTTACATACATGTTAATGTTGTTATATGAATTTAAGCGTTAATCGCAGCCTATATGGTGTCTTGTACTTTGTAGCAGATGTGTTGGAGCAGGACAGGTAGAGCTGAGAGCGTGCAACGGTCTTGATGAATCATCCATCCCTCTCTCTCTCTCATAAACCCACGCGACAACACAACGCAAGCTCTACCACAACAAACTTTCACCAGTTAGAGTCAGACGGAGGTTACACACAACACGAGAGTGACGGTGTTTAGCATCATTATGTAGTTTTACGTTAAAATATCTTTGTAGTTTCCCACATCAAGTACGGGCGGAAATTAGTTCATTTTATCAGTGTTTTAATCCTTGGTTTTCCTCTTTCATCACATCGGCTCAGAATATTTACAGTTTTCAGGTAAGCATACTCATACACATTTTTTATATCTGATTGAATTAAATCTTGATTTAAAATTGGTCTATAAAACCGTGTGTTTTGTTTGAAACAATAATCGATGTGAATAATTATAATCAAATTGAATGAAAACCAAAGTGAAAAAAAATTGCGACTACCATCTCTCGGTCTCAGACAATATAATGTTATATTACAATTACATAATAGTACCGGTACTACTGAAAATAATAATACATAGTGAACGGACATCTAGTTTTTTCTAGTGCCTATGATTTACTTTAATTAAGCTAAAAATTAACTTCAATATTTTGAAGGAACGTGTTATAGTGATAGTGCATGTCATGTCATTAAGTACTGTACCTGTAGTGTAGTTATTCAAAATCAACCAACGCTTCAGTTTACTAATAAAACACATTTTCATTGAATCGTGTTTTTCTGCTTTGTTTATTCGGAAAACTACCTATATGAACTAAATGACGACCTCGAGATAAACAAATATTTAATTCCATGTGCCGGTCCAATTTTTAATTTAAATTTAGGCCTACAAATTAATAAACGTTTACATAACCGTTACACTATTCTGTAGACTGTATTATTTCTATTTTGTAATATTATTACACATAATTTCATTTGCTCTAAAAATAACTAAAATCAATTATTACTGCCTGATTAATGTAGCCGGACGAATACTGTCTGAGTCTTGACCACTCATAATAATGTACATCATGAACTGTCATCACTATTCAGTATTCTTACTATTCAACTGAGAAATGTTGGTACCGGCGTCTATTAAGAATTTCCCAAAGAGCAGTCAGTGTTAACTGAGGGACATGAAACGGGCCAAACAGACGGACGTAGCGAGTTGCTGTTAATTGAAAACAATGCATAGCGATATTGCCGGTATACTACGGTGCCGAACAAGTGGGTTTCCTTTTTTAGGCGAGAAGGTTGTTACTGATTACTTTGTATTTATTTCAGAGATGGATATTCGAAATTTCTTTGGAAAAAAACAAAGAGGTGTTTCTGCTACAAAAAAAAGGAACTTACAAAATGCATTAGAAGATCCAGGTCCAACTCCTACAAAAGTACGTCCCACTATAAATTCTACTTTAATCTCAACATCAGATTCCAACGTCGAGTTATCTGTTGAGAAGGATCTTCACCATTACCAGTCATCAGACGTTTCATTACTTAAAAGTTCTTCCACCATTAGTACTGAGACTGAATCTTCTGAGTTGGATTACTGTCAGCCTTCAACTTCAATTCACTTCACCAAAGAATCTGATGCATGTATGCCGAGCCTGTCTTCAGCATTGGCAATTTGTATTACTAGTCCTAATGCTATTGAATGGGATGATGTCAATTCGCTAGCTTCAGTTTCTGGTGTCAACAAGTCGGAGGAGCTACAACTATTGGTAGTTAATCACAACTTTGATTTAGGTAACTGCACAAATAATTCTGTGTCTGACGAAGTCAAGTATCAGTTATTAACGGACCTACGTGCTCTAAATTCATCTCATGACTTCAAAAAAGGACATAGATGTGAACAAACATACGAAAAGACATTTCCAAAAAACTTGGTTTGAAAAGTACTCATGGCTAGTATACTCGCCCAAGTTGAAAGGAGGGCTTTGTAAGTTTTGTACTCTTTTCAAACCGGTTTTAAAAAAGAGGAATATTTGGCGCTTTTGTTATAAAGGCTCACCAAGATTATAAGCATTTTCATGAAGATGCCCGATGCCATCAAAAGAGCAGTTGGCATATCGAATCTACAAGTAAGGCCAACAGCTTTTGTAACTCAATAGAAATGAAAAAGAAAAACGTGATCGAACAGTTAGACAGTGGGATCATAGAGCTGGTAAATAAAAATAGAAAAAAACTAAAATCAATACTTGCAACTTTGATATTTTGTGGCACCCATGATATATCAATAAGAGGAAAGAATTCAAGTGAAGGAAATTTTCAAGATTTACTATTGTTTAGAGTAAGTGCAGGCGACACAGTGTTAGAGGATCATTTACAGAACCACAGTGGAAAAGCAAAATATACTTCACACAGAGTTCAAAACGACTTAATAAATATGTGTGGTTCTGTGATACAACAAGAGATTGTTGATGAGGTAAACAATTCATCAGCGTTTTCATTACTAGCTGATGAAACTGCTGATATTAGTGGGAAAGAACAACTCTCAGTGGGAGTACGATTTGTAGACGAGAAATCGAACTTTACTGTGAAAGAAGAATTTTTAGGGTTTACAGAACTATCGACATTGGATGCTAAGGGAATCTCTTCATCTATTTTAAAGTTTGTTGAAAATATAGGTCTTGATATGAATAAGTTGATTGGCTTGGGCTTTGATGGCTGTTCGACAATGGCAGGCCATGAAACTGGAGTGCAGGCTAGAATAAGAGAAAAGTACCCTTCAGCTGTTTATTTCCACTGTGCATCACACAGACTAAACTTAGTTGTCAATGACCTTAACAGTGTACAGGAAATTCGCAACACTGTTGGAACAATAAAAGATGTCATTAGGTTCTTTAGAGAAAGTATAGTACGTAGGAAAACAATACCTAACATTCCAATGTTTTGTGAAACAAGGTGGTCACACAAATACACATCAATTAGAATATTCAAAGAAAACTTCATGGCAATAAAGGACAGTCTCAATCATCTTGCAAATAACCGTGAGAACAATCAAGACACTAGATCACGTGCCAGCCAATTAGATAATGCAACATCATCAGTTACATTTATCATTTGTCTGCACCTTATCTCAAGATACTCATCCTACTTAGAACCAATCGTCAATAAACTCCAGTATACTGATATGGACCTTCATTCAGTCTACAGATATGTCAACACTGACCTACTGGCCAATTTTCAGAAGCAGAGAGAGAGCAATGACGAATTTACCAACATTTTTGAGGGCATTAAAAAAGATTGCGAAATACTTGATATAGATATAAAAATACCTAGATTGGCTGGAAAGCAGATGCACAGATGCAATGTTCAGTGCTCATCGCCCGAAGAGTATTTTAGAGTGGCAATTTACAATTCGTACATGGATTCTATAATCACGTCACTTATCGCAAGATTTGAAAAGGACAAAGAGATACCTTTCCGAGGTGGAATTCTTCACCCATATTTAATGAAAAAAGAGAAAAGGGAAGATTTCATGGGAGTCATAAAAAGTTTGCAAACGTTTTATCACATAGAGAACTTAGAAGCAGAAGCCAGATTATGGTATGATGTCTGGACAAATAAAGAGTGTTTGGAAAAAACAGGGGTTCATGATATACTTGCAGAAACTATGTTTTACCCAGCGGTAAGGAGAGTGCTAGTATTCTACCAAACCATACCCCCGACAACTTGCACGGTAGAGCGCTCCTTCAGCACACTGCGTAGAGTGAAGACGTGGCTAAGAAGTACTACTAGCGAGGACCGTCCGTCAAGCTTGTGCCTTCTTAGTGTTCACAGGAAAAATACTGGTTTTCAGGACAAAGTGATTAATTTGTTCAGCAAGAAGAAACGAAATGTACAGTTTGCTTTTTCAGATAAATATTAGTGTCATAAACTCATCTATATATAATCATATATATTACGCTTTCTTTTTACAAAAATATCAATGAAAAAGATTTTTGCATTTTAAGTTTGTTTTCTGCTGTATAAGGACTTTTTGTTCCTGCTGACCTGCATTTGCTAAATATTCATTGGTTTCAATAAACTTTAGTAAAAATAACATGTTTTCCTTTTATATACTCTTTTCCTTGACTTACTCATAAATATTATTTCGTTCGTTCAGTGGGTCAGCAACAAGCCTGCCTATATTGGCTTTGGCCGTGTACAACAGCTGATATTTATTGGATTTCATATTATAAAAACTTAATTGACAGTTGTAAACTGTTGTTAACATGTTATTTGATAAGGTATATTTCTTTATTTCTCACACATATTATGTACTAGCAATTTATGTTTGTTCAGTCTTAAAGAAAAAAATTAGCAAAGAATTTAATTTTCTATGGCAATAAATACACTACAAGTGAAAAATAATTTAAAAAAATTCACAATAAATAACAAATTATTAGATGAATTAATTTTTAATTTTTAGTACATTAGTAGGAAAACAATGTATATTTTTAG
The DNA here is from genome assembly GCA_036346205.1 of Vesta saturnalis. Taxonomy (NCBI): domain Eukaryota; kingdom Metazoa; phylum Arthropoda; class Insecta; order Coleoptera; family Lampyridae; genus Vesta; species Vesta saturnalis. The sequence goes on along the minus strand of JARFJB010001166.1, from coordinate 13,511,699 downwards.
AGTTTATGAATATTATGACCTAGCATTTTAGTAACAGGATTAAGCTTTTAAACAGGGCCAGCACTAAGACATTTTATATTATGACTATATATAAGCCGCCCGCCATTGATCTTCAATAATATAAAAATACTCTAGGCCCCCCCCTACAAATTATTATATGGGCGCCCTTGCGTACATTCCCTTTTATATAACAAGTTAATTAACTGATTACGCAATACCCACTAACTGTTTTATTATATATAGAATTTAGCAGCGTATATAAAAATCAATTGTATATGTTATCTTTATCTTGATTGGTTTCTTTAATATGAAAAATAATCCAGTTGTTTATTAGCTTTACAAAATAGACCAAAATACGATCCCCACGTATGCATATAAAAAAGCGCTATTGAATCAGGGTAGAAATGATTATTATTATTTCATCTAATATTTAATTTAGATCTTAATGTTTGTTGCAGCAGCGAATTCTTAACACATTAATTAAGGCGATGTCGACGACTGATTGCTACTTTCCAATTAATATAAATAAAGTTGTATAACTGTTTAATAATAATAAACACATATTAAGAGGCACACGAACAGATTCCCGTCTTACAAGACTACGGCCCCTTATTATAATGCAACCCCCAATGCATAAATAAATTAGGTCACAATCTGTAGATGAGATTAAAAAAAATGTAATAATAATTGTGTCCTAAGTAATAACAGATTAAATATTTTTTATTCTCAGGTGAAAAAAATACGATCCCCACGTGGACGTGTAAAAAAGTGGTGGGGAAGGTGCCCCACAAAATCCAAGATGGCGGCCATGGTGTCCCCTTTCTACTTAGAAGCAATAATTATAATCTTGTATGTTGAAATTAATGACGATTTTGTCACGACAACTTCCTTGTCTTGTGTGTGTGAAGATGGTTTGAATAAATCTATATGAAGACATGAGGTCACATCAGCGACTAGTGTTTGTTTCGTTAGCGCCAAAGTTTACATTCCAATCACCGACAATTATGGTTTTTTTATCCCATAGCTTACCTAGTAGGTTTTCTAAAGTTTCTAAGAATAACTTAAAATTGCCTCTCGGTGGTCTATAAATACTAACAACACAGATTTTACATTTAGTGAGTTGAATTGCAGTAAATTCAAAATGATTGTCCACAGCCTGATTTAAGTCCTGTAATAGTTTAAAATCTGATTCGTTTTTTATCAGTATCATTACAACTCCATGAGTAGAGAGTGACCTACAAAATGCAAAGGCGACGAACCGTTCTCTACATTTAATGGTACAGATTTCGCTGTCCCTCGGCCAGTGTTCACTGATGCATATAAGATTAAAGTTTAAACACAGGAAAAAGATTCTAGTTCTAATAGTTTATTTCTCCAGCACAGAAATTAATATGGAAGATGTTTAATTGCGTATGGCTTAAATCGTTAGTTGTTGCAATTTATATTATCGTTTCTTTAGAATTAACTCAGGCTGGTTGTTGGGTTCAAAAAGAATTTCAGAATTTTTTGTATCGGTTGCAACTCGGAAGTAGGAGTTCTTGCCTTTTCCTTCTAATTTTACACATTCCGCGCTGTAGTCGTTTGTAATTTTTTTGACATGCTCCAGTATACCAGTTTCTGAAACTGAGGGCGAGATACGTAATACGAACGCCCACGTTTTTTTTTTGCAGCAGATATCCCAAAGGGATATCTGTGCCCATTTATTTGTCATGTTACTTTGCTGAGTACTTGACTCCCTTGTGTCGATTTGTTTGGTTTTTTTAGACTTTACTAGTGTAACATTATAAGTAGTCACTGCTCCTGCGTAAAATATCGACTTTTCTTTGTCTAAGTCGTTATGTTTATAATATTCTGCAGTTGATTTAAACGTGTATCATTGGTTTTTCCTTGAGGCGTTAAGACAGCAGTTCTGGGCTTTTGTATTTCCTTAAGTTTTACCACTTCGTTTGAATAGCTATTATACTATAGTTTTGTAAGTTTAAACATACGATATTAATACAGAATATCATGCTACAAAAAGTGACTTATGGATGATGAATATTTAATATTCTTGATGTTAGGTCAAACATGGACAGCCTGTAGGTTATGTATACAGGTAGGAAAGTACAATTGTTTAAAAATTGCTTGTTATGTTGCAATTTGTCCAAAGATTTAAAAAGTTGTAAATTATTAAGTTATTGTAAATAAAACAAGTTTGATTTTAGTGATGTTATTGAAAAATAAATTTTTACATAAAAACAAAGCGACCTTATTTTTATTATCGCTCTTTCTTACTTTAACATTGTGCAAATCCTGCATTTTGAAGAGATCTTAGAATTCTTCTCCTCCTTCACCTTCTCCTTCACCTGAATCCATTCCAACTTCTTCATAATCCTTTTCTAACGCTGCACAATCTTCACGGGCTTCAGAAAATTCACCTTCTTCCATTCCTTCACCAACGTACCAATGTACAAAAGCGCGTTTAGCGTACATCAAATCAAATTTGTGATCAAGTCGAGCCCATGCTTCAGCAATTGCTGTGGTATTGGATAACATACAAATTGCACGTTGCACCTTGGCCAAATCACCTCCAGGCACAACTGTCGGTGGTTGATAATTAATGCCTACCTTAAAACCAGTAGGACACCAATCCACAAATTGTATGGTACGTTTAGTCTTGATTGTACCAATTGAAGAATTTACATCTTTGGGGACAACGTCACCTCTATACAATACAACACAGGCCATGTATTTTCCATGTCTCGGATCGCATTTGACCAATTGATTTGCTGGTTCAAAACACGCATTGGTTAATTCTGGAACTGATAGTTGTTCGTGGTACGCCTTTTCTGCGGATATAACAGGGGCATAGGTTACTAAAGGAAAATGAATACGAGGATATGGGACAAGGTTAGTTTGAAATTCCATCATATCCACATTTAAGGCTCCATCGAATCTTAACGAAGCAGTTATTGAGCTGATGATTTGAGCTAGTAACCGATTTAGATTTGTGTACGTTGGACGTTCGATATCTAAACTTCTACGACATACATCATAAATAGCTTCGTTATCGACCATGAATGCACAATCTGAGTGCTCCAAAGTTGTATGGGTTGTTAACACTGCGTTGTATGGCTCAACAATAGCTGTTGAAATTTGCGGTGCCGGATAAATAGCAACCTCTAATTTTGATTTTTTACCATAATCTACTGACAATCTTTCCATTAGGAGAGACGTAAACCCAGAGCCGGTTCCACCACCGAATGAATGGTAAATTAAGAATCCCTGCATTCCGGTGCATTGGTCAGCTAGTTTTCTTAAGCGATCGAGGACTAAATCGACGATTTCTTTACCAACCGTATAATGTCCCCTTGCATAATTATTAGCGGCATCTTCTTTACCAGTGATTAATTGTTCCGGATGGAATAACTGACGATAAGTACCTGTGCGTACTTCATCGACAACCGTTGGCTCTAAATCGATCATAACTGCTCGAGGTACGTGCTTTCCAGCTCCTGTTTCGCTAAAGAAAGTATTAAAACTATCATCTCCACCACCAACTGTTTTATCAGAAGGCATCTGACCATCAGGCTGAATTCCATGTTCCAAACAGAATAGTTCCCAACAAGCGTTACCTATTTGAACGCCACCTTGGCCCACATGAACATTAAGTACTTCACGCTGCAATTATGTGTTAATTGAGTATTACTAGTAGGTATATTTACTTACCATTCTTAATAATTAAACGTTTAATATAAATAAAAAAAATGTAAAAATAATTCGCGTGATTAATAAAAAAACGTGAAAACAGTACAAAAAGTATCAAATAATGGTTACTAAGATTCCAACGTTATTCAAATTTTTGTCACGATTGATTGATTTATAAGCTCCATTATACAACGCGATCAATCTCAAGTGTACTGTAGTGGTAAGACAAAAATCCCTAGTTGTTAATATTGTTGTGTTTTGCAGTTGGCTGCTTTTGATTTTTAGTGTGGTTTTAGTCGTTTTAGTTTACGTCAGTTTATACCATATTACACCTTCGTTTTTCACTTTTGTATTTTCTTGAGTTATTTACAAACTGTCTATATCGAGACAAATTATATGTTCTGAATTTCAGATTGTGATATCGAATTTAATCGTCATTCCGTTTTCAAACGAACACGACACATTCATTGTTGTGCCTCATTTTCGCACCGGCTTCCAAGATGGTAATGGGCAATGGCGTTATTCATTGCAATCATGCATCGATCAATTTACTGTTGAGTACTCAAATGAAAATATTAGTTACGAAACATTTAGTCAACATCGTAATAGATTGATAGCTCGATTCACGGAAACTGGTAGTGTTTTAAAACGCAAACGTGAAGCTTCGGCTACTGTCTTAACAGAAGACACCTTAGCAGATATCCAAGCAAGGATGAATGCAAGCCCCAATAAATCTTTGCGAAAACTATCTGAACAAACACATAAATTTTATTTAATTATAATGAAATTATAACATTTAAATACTTAAGATTCATTATTTTGTAATGATTTAATCCAATCATTAAATAATATTTTTTTTATTTTGTTGTATTTTATAGGGATGCAGTCTAATCAAATACAAAATAGTCATTATTTAAATTAAGATAATATTTTACAATATGTATAAGTTAATGACCTTCATACAGATTTGAAATTGATCGTAGTTTTTACTCGAACCATACTCTAGAGTAGCTACAGCAATACAGCTTCTTACCAACCTATCAGTAGTACCAACTTAAATATTTTGATCACGTGGTATACACCTGAGATTGAGCACTCTGTAAGAGTTTACTAATTATTTTCGCTTTATATTCTGTGAAAATGGAGAACTGGGTAGAGCACTAATCCTTTTAATATCTTTATTAATACGCCATAAACGTCTTTCCTTGGAATTCTAATAACAAAAAAAAAATATATACATGTTATTATTACGAAGTGTTACAAATGTTGATTTACTCGTGATTAACATTTAAAACTGAATATTGGATAATCCCTTTTTTAATAAATTTGCTTTCACCCGACTACAAAAATTACAAATAATTATGATTGTTGTATTGCTATTACAATGATTTGGGTTTCGGAAAAAATTGCTATATCATTGCACACATCGTGATAAGTGGTATAGTTGTGTCCACGAGAGTTGGCGTGCACGTCTTTACTTGTAATTGGATGTATTAGACTAAACGCCAAATACGAAGACACAAAGCTGCGCGAAAAAAATCACGTGACCGAAAATATTACTTTTTTTAAGAAAAGTAAAAGTTACGTTTTGTACATTTTTTAGTTAATAATCTCTTAATTATGATGTTTATATTTTATAATTAGGACAATTTAAACAAAAAAAAAACATTTAATTGTAAAAAGTGAAATATAAGGTTATGTTACTTGTTCATAAATTTACTCGGAAATGTTGTAATTCGCATTTTAATTATTAACCACAGTTCTAAGGGTAAATAATTCGTGTCTAAACAGTTTTATACTGCGATGGTTATAAATAGTTGTAATAGAGGGGGTAGAGTTCAAATATAAGATAGTATGCAAGTTCAAATAAAGTTGAAGAAGTTATATAATTTGTTATGAGGAAAATATGGTATACGAATATAAACAGATGGTTTTATACAACAAAACAGGTTTTATTGCACAATGACGTTGTATTCATAAAAGCATTGAGCTATGGCAGTAGCATGTTAAAAAGGTCAACACGATACATATTAGTGTGTTAAAGATAAATAAGAAATTTCACATATAAATCAATATAATTAAGCAATTAAACACATAACAGATATTGATTACATGAAGTACAATAATCCTAAAGTGTAGAACATGTATATTAATTGGCACAATGCATAAAAACTCTGCGAACTATAAAAAGGGTTATGGTACAAAGACGTTACGTTGGTAGATCATAGAATAAGTTTTTAAAAAGTGCTTAAGAAGTTAAAGTGCCTTAGAAACATATCTAAGAACATGAACAACACATGTGCAATGTGAAATTAACAATATAAATACAATAAAATATTACACAATTACTCTACACTTATTTCTTCGTTATCATAATCTGATATAAAATGAGATTCATCCGACGAGTCTCCACTCCTACGTATAATCAATTCCTGACAAACGACATCCATAATATGCTCTTTATTAATGTATTCCTCTTCAATTTCTTTAACATGACGGCACACTTCTTGCCAGGGGCTCTCCAAATCCATCGAACACTTTTCATAAGTTAGTTTTTCAACATCGGCTAATTTAAAAGTTGTGTTTTGGATGCCACCCAAGCTTTTACAATGGCCCATATCTTTTCTATTGGATTTCGCTCCGGGTGGTATGGAGGTAGTCGACAGTGACCATGTTTCGCAAATATAGCATCAATTGAATATTCCGTGTAACTCGGTTTATTACATTTTATTAAATCATACAGCTCCACTTTTGTTTGAGATTCATCATGTACGATCCCTCGTTCTTGTAAGCAAGTTATCATTTCCATTTTTTTACTGCTAAATGTTGAATGTTTAACTGCTAACGCGTTGTGATAACGCACTATCCATAACAATAACTGACTTTTCGAGCAAATTCGGTAATAACTAGTGCTCACTCCATCGTTTATAATTAATAAAGTTCATATCGTCGTGATAATCACCTGTTTTTGAGCCCGATTTAAAAACTAAGAGGACATTATTGATAAATCCCATTTCACCACCAGCATGTACTATTATAAGACGTTGACCTTTACCGATTGGACATTTTAAACCTTCGTTGGAATCATCTACCCAGGAATGTGGCGTTGTATGCGATGCATGTATATTTCATTTAATAATCTTCTTAAAGACGTTTCCTTCCCAGAGAAACCAATTGATTCGTCATCTTTAATAATATTGTAGATAGCATTGACGGTTGATCGTCGTTTCTCCGTGACATGAAAATTGTGTACAATGCGTCGAATGACTTGTTCCCCACAATTATCGACAGATGATCTTGTTGCGGTTTTCATTCGTTTATTAGAAGTCTTGAACGATTCTATTTCATCACGTTGAATTACACTCCCTTCTCTAATAATTCTAACGACGGTACCAGTTGCTTTCACAACGATATCAAGAATGTTAACTGTAAAGAAATGTAATCGTGAAAAAACTGACAGATGTTAATCGTACAATAATGACATACCTTCATTCATATTTTTATGAAACTGATACACATTCCAAATAATTTCGCGGGCATCTTGCGATAAGACACGCCGCTTATTTGCTGGAATGTTTGATGTACTATCAGACGATGTACTCGCATCGCCCATTATAAACAACGAACTAAATCAATATATTATATTACTGTGGATTACAAATACAACTTACTTGTAAATAAAAGGTGCTGAAACGGAAGGAGTTTTGAAAAACTGTTTACAATTGATAAAAACGTGCACGAAAAATGAGGTTAGAGAATAATAAACAACACTATATTTTGAGAACAGAACGTAATATCTACTTCTCACTCATATCATTATTCCATTTCTTTTTAATGCAATATTCAGTTTCTGCGCAGGTGTCTTCGTATTTGGCGTTTGCTCTACTACATTCCGTCTGAACCTGCCCCACTATTGGGGCACCTTCAGACAAATTAAATATTGCAGTTTTATTTTTTTCATTAAAATATCGGGATTTGTTGGCTTAAATGCAACAAAACCTTAAACATTAAACTCTATGCAGATTGTATTTTTGAATATTCTAAATACAAATATTACGTGACCTATGAAGCGATGAATTTTTGTGTCTGAAGGAGCCCGCTCTCCCCTACTTAGTAGCTCAGCGGCAAGGTGTCAGACTAGTAAGTGAAGAAAGACTTGCACCCCTCGTAAATGATCCGTTTAAAAAAATGGAAATAAAAAGGGAATCTAAAATCTACAGTATCCTAGGATCCTACGTTACGCTACAGTACTATTTAGATCACAGATCAAGGTGAATAACTGAATACGGAGCATGCGCACATCTTAGGATCATTTATGAGGGGCGCTGGCGCTAGATCCAAGTTGAAGAAAGAGGTATCAACTTCGAATCGAAGAGTGGTCAAGTGCTTGAGAAAAAATAATCAAACTAAATTAATTCGACTCGATTGCGAAATCAGTCTTTCTCAGGACTAAGCCTGATGACGACAACAAAGTCCGCTTCCGAAACGTCATGTTACAAAAACAAAAACTGTGGAAATAGGCCGAACAACTCATCTAAGACTATAAGTGAACATCGCCCCTCGTCGTTTCGATCTAAAATTTTTTGTGGTCAATACCAACGGATAAATTTGGAATATTACCTTACCGAATCGCTTTTCACCTTGAATTAAAAATCCGGAAATGTTTTCCCAATCGCGAATTTTTTAGGAAAATCTTCCGTCGTCAATAGCAAGGATACTTTTATCCAATTTGAATTGGAAATTCAAATTTTTTTCTGTCTCGAAAATTTAAAAAAAAATCCGGAAATAATTCATTCTCTGGGAATATAAGCGAAAACCTTTTTTTCTATAGTCGGGCCGGCGAAAGGTGTTTTATGGCACATCTTTTAGTAAAGCATGGTTTACGATTTTAAAAACGTATGTCGTTATTGGTTCATAGTTAGTAATTTTGAATACCAACAAAACATTGTCAATGTTTCTAGGTTATTTTCAAATTTAAGCTGCGCTGGCATATTTAAATAAAATTATTGTTCGAATACCTCGGGATTTAGCATCCTAAAGGTCTTAAAAATCCCCATTCACTCGTATAAATAAAGTCGAATTTCGTTTAAGGTCTGTTCGCACTTATTCTGGCATCTGACCGGGTCAACAAAATTTCGTTTTGGATCTGTTTTACAAATTAATTATATCAATAATTTTCAATAAAAAACGAATTAGCCAGCAGTAGACAGTGCCCGAATGAAGTGCAAAAAGTTTGGTTAATTGCGGAGGATCGTTTTTAACCGACAGGCCTCACTACGTCAAAAGAGTCAAGACTGTAATTTGGTTATCGAAGCCGCTTATAAATAACTGATTTTGTCATAAATAAATACACTGTATTGGATGTTAAAAATGAGATTTATTATTAGTTAATAATATAAACGATTTTAAAAATCTCAGTTTACAGTTTGTCAACATATATACAGGGTGTTTAAAAAAGATGCGGCAATATTAAAGGGTGTGATTGTCCAGGTCATTTTATACAATAAAGTTCCTATAAACATAGGTCCGCAAACGCTTCGTTACCGATCTACAGCGTGTTGAAGTTTAAAAAAAACAGTCAATAGATTTTTCCAAAACGGCTTGAGATATCATAATGAAATTTTACGAGTGTCATTGTCGCGCGTATTGGCACGTCACAGGCTATTTTTCAAGAAAAAAGTAGGATGCCGCTGATTTCTCTAAAAATAAAAAATATTTTCCAATTCTTTGTTCAATTGTGAAGAAAAAAGTTCTCTCGACTTTTTATCGTACGACGTACCGTTTTTGAGTAAAAAAAACATTTTAGTGCATGTCCTTTAGTACAGAAAAAAAGTTTTAAAAATCAAGGGTTTCATTCAAATATTTGTTTTTACAAATATTTCACCAAACCAAAAATTTTACCAACCAAAAATTACAAAAACTGTTCAAGTAACCACCTCGAGCTCGGATGCAAGAATCCAATCTTCTCCTCATTGACCGGCGAACTCTCTTAAAAACACCAAGATCTGTTTTAATTGAGTTGCACCCAGCAATGATTCGATTTCTTGTCTTCTACGTTTTCCAATGGAGTAGCGTACACCAAAGACTTGAAATGGCCCCACAGGAAAAAAATCAAGGGGATTTAAGTCCGGGGATCGTGCAGGCCATAAGTGAGGCCAATCCAACAATTTCCGTATGCTTGTGTTAAGAAATCACGAGGTACTTGACTAAAGTGGGCTGGTGCGCCATCGTGCATATACCACATTGCATCTCTAATTCCTAATGGACGTCCTCCACAAATCCAGGGAGCGTGTTTTCCAAAAAGTTGCGATACACCTCTCCAGTAAGACTCCCGGGTAGAAATACCGATCCAATTAGGCAGTCACTCACAATCCCAATCCAAACGTTCAAAGAAAACTGATGTTGAAAACAATTTTCAACAATTTCATTTGGATTTTCTTCACACCATACATGGTTATTATGGAAATTCCGTATTGCATTTCTTGAAAAACTCGCTTCATCGGTGAACAGAATCAACATAAGGAGTTGAGGGATTTGAACCATTTTGTGCAAAAGCCATTGACAGAATGCAATGCGAGGAGGAAAATCAGCAGGAAGAAGTGCTTGAACACGTTGTATATGGAATGGATACAACAAATTTTCCTTAAGAATGTGCCAAATAGTCCCATTACTTACATCCAAAGCGTCAGTAATTTTTCGAGTAGAAGTACCTCGATCTTCTTCAATCATGTCCAGCACATCCCCTTCCAGCTCTAACGCTCTTGCTGTCCTTGGCTTTCCTGCTCCTCCATTTCGTCTTAATGTGCCTGTTTCATAAAGACGCCGATGAATACATTCGAAAGTTTTTCTATGAGGAGCAATACGGCCCGGAAATCTTTCAGTATACAACCGCCTAGCTTCTAATGCATTCCCATCAGCAAGTCCATAAATGTAGTGCATGTCGGTCATCTCGGCATTCGTATAGCGATTCACGATAAGGAACTTCAACAAATTCGACACATACAAAATTATTAATCACGAGACTCATTCAATATGTCAGTGATATGTGAGTGAATAATACAGGAATGTTTAATAATATTTTTGTACGCATGATAAATAGACATGCACTAAAATGTTTTTGTTACTCAAAAACGGTACGTCATACGATAAAAAGTCAAGAGAACTTTTTTCTTCACAATTGAACAAAGAATCATAAAATATTTTTTATTTTTAGAGAAATCAGCGGCATCCTACTTTTTTCTTGAAAAATAGCCTGTGACGTGCCAATACGCGTGCCAATGATACGACTGAAACATCGTAAAATTTCATTATGATATCTCAAGCCGTTTTGGAAAAATATAATTTTGACTGTTTTTTTAAATTAAACTTTAACACGCTGTAGATCGGTAACGAAGCGTTTGCGGACCTATGTTTATAGGAACTTTATTGTATAAAATGACCTGGACAATCACCCCCTTTAATATTGCCGCATCTTTTTAAACACCCTGTATAAAACGAATGTAAACCTAAGTACAGCTACAGAGGTATATGTTAAATATAATAATTCTTTACAATGTTATAAAGTAACTAAGATTCTAATTCTTGCTTTAAATTCAAATATTGGACATCTTATAATTAAAAGTCATCACCTTCAGTTTCACTATCATCTTCACTCAACTCTCCGATATTGATTACTAGAGGTTTTACCATTTCCTCAGCTCTTTTTTGAACGTCCCACCACTGGCTCATTTCCTTTTCAGCATGTAAAATACACTTTTGCCACAGTTCTCCAGTTACTTGGTTTAATGAATCCTTCCATAGCGATAAAACATTCTCGTCCCTGAAGCCCCATCTTCCAACGTTTTTGTTGTAATACTGTTTACAATTTACCCATATTAACTCGATAGGGTTGAATTGGCAGTGATACGGACGTAAACGTAAAATTTAATGTCCCCATTGATGAGCGATTTCATCAATTGCATATCATTCGAATGAGGAATGTGTTTTCTTAAAAATTGAAGATCTTCTTTCTTCCAACTACTTGAAGGTATTTTTTCTACTAATGTAGAATGATAACTGGCATTGTCAAGAATTATCAAACTTGGTTTTTCTAAATTTGGTAAAAGCTGTACTTGAAACCATTTTTGAAATAAATCAGTGTTCATATTATCGTGGTAGTCTGCTTTCTTACTTTTACTGGAAAATACCAATGATGAATTAGGTATAAAACCATCCTTGTTGCCAGCACTCAGTGCAGATAAAACTAAAATTTATTCGGTTAAACATACTTTTAACAAATAGGACTATTTTAATTACCGTTCCCTTCTCCTAGCGGTTTGTTTTTTGTGATTTTCAAATCATTATTATGCCATGATTTTCGAATGCTTCCTCGACTAAAAATCCATGTCTCATCCAAAAAGACAAGATCGTAACTAATTTCACAACTTTTATTAGCAAAATATTTTCGTAAAAATGTTGCTCGAGCACCAGCAATATGAACCTGCTCCATTAAACACCTTCTTCCATCCTCAACTTAGAATTCAAAACCAATTTTGTGTAACCATTGTTTCAAACTCGTTTTACTGAAGGTAAATATTTTATCTTCTTTAAGTTCAGTTTGGAGTTTTTCGATCGTAATATGTGAGCCTAAAATTAAACAGTTAACTCCATTTCAACAATAATTTCTGAATTATTTACCAGTTGCATGCATGGTGTAAATTGTTCATTTCAAAACGTCTTTCATGTATTCGTCGACATCCTCTGATTTCGACTTCAAACGCAGCCTATGATTTTGCGGTGAATCCGGCGCCAATTTCCCAGATTCTAAAGCGAGGGCTATTCTTGCTTTTGTCCGAGTTATGGTTTTCTCGGAAATGCCGCATGCGAGAGTAGTTTGCTGCAACATAATATTACATAAATATAAATATTTAAATAGTGAAAATTATTAGCGTACCTGGATAATGGATGTTAAAGGTAAACTTGGCCCCCCCGTTATCGCTTTCCATCTTGAAATAATGCAGTATATTTATTAACATTACTTGAGTTCCGCTATTCAAAGATTTACCTTTTAATGACATTATTTGCTGCAAAATAAATAAATGCATTCAATCAATTGGAAATACATTTTGCATTATAAACTTACCTCGTAATAGTGAATATTAATAATAATAGTTTTGAAAACAATTATTATTTACAAATGCAATGGAAACTAATAAATTACGAAACGAAAGCTAAATTATTATAACTACAAAACACGATGCGATTATACAAAACTAAATTCGAAGAATAATTTGAGGTTAAATAGCAAAGAAGACATCCGACAGCATCATCCGCTTTGACTTTAGAATCGACATACGTTTTTACGTCCTGCCTTAGAATATAAAAGCACAGATTACAATTTGTATTTAATCTGTGATAAAAGCGTCCTGCATTTAAAATAAATACAGACGTATAAATTATAGCCCGTCTTTCTTTAAATGGGAACTTCGCACTAAGATAAAGGGAAACAGATGCATTTCACAGTAATAATTATATCACCATTATCTAGTCCACCATGAGGCACCTCTCCTCTTCCCTACTATAACAAACTTTTTTTTGAAGAACCGCTTTTATTAGCGGCATCTATGAGTGTATAGCATAAAACTAAGATTAGAAATCTGCCACATTTTAAATTGTGGTTATGTATTCCGCGATGTTTTCTCTGAAAAATGTGATTAGCACCTATACTTTATAACTAAAATGTATAGATTTTTTAGTATTAAAAAATCTAATTTAGTTTCTTTCCCAATAAATTCCTTAAAAAAAAAAGATATTAATGAACGTATATGTAGTGCATGTCATAAGTTGCATAATTTCCACAAAGGTTAGCAATTTAAATCATCTCTGTAAAAAGCTAATCAAATTTTCGTAGGTAACTCGCGCAATTATTCAACGAAAGAAGAAACATTGAAAGAAATAAAGTTAAAAAAAAAAAGTGCTAAAAAACAATCATATGCAGAAATTTTAGTAGGTCAGTTTACTTTATCATTTTTCTAATCATTCCACTGATACTATAATTACAGTTACAAAGGGCAATACATCTCAAAAGAAAGCACCGATTCGTATATTAAGTTTAAGAGATTTAAAATTTTTCACAAAAAGTAATCTAAACTTAGCAGAACTTTATAAATTGAAAGCTTTAAGAAAAGCGGAGCATTTTGAACAGTATACATATCACAACTTAACAGTTATAGATAACATTCCAGTTGATGATGTGAAAACAAATGACGATGTTACTTACACAAATTTACCACCACTCGAAGATTTTAAACAAACGGAGACGGAATGTGAGGCATTGGAAAATTTGGAACGGTGCGTATTGAAAGTATTAGGAAGTGTTGAGCTTTATATCTAGTAGTGGTTTGTTATAATAAATTATGCCGTAATACTTCATTACTATTTTATTTTTAACAGTACATTCTGTTGGCACACTTGAATGTTTACAACTTGATTTGATTTTACGAAAACTTCATCCTGGGTGGCTTTGATTCATTAACTATGATTGTATTGTACTTATGGTTATAGCTGTCTCTATATTTGTCTTTGTCGTTTGCCTATGATTAATTAATAAAGGAAAACTTAGCTGAAAATTTCACACCTCTACTTTAAATACCTTTATGGTTTGACTTGTTACGATGGCAACCAGAAAACGTTCCTGTAATTTTTTCGAGGCGAGGCGTTATTTACGTGGAAATTGTTTGACAGTTGGGAAGGTAAACATATATGATCTACACATTGCCATCTTATCCATTTTCTTTACAACTACTAAATAATGTACGTGTCAATAACACGAGATTTCTAAGAATTAACATTCTTAAGGGTGTACTATAGTTGGCAGCTCCTGCATAAATTTCAAGATACAGTAAGTGTTTTTTTGCTAATCGGCCAAGTATTGATGTGCCTTCGACTAGTCACAAAATCGGTTAACTTAGTGAGGTTAGATTAGTTAGGAATTTCAAGATACAGTGTTTTTTTGCTATACATTGTGCAATGAATTCAGAGTGGACTCACAAATTTGGCCTAATTCAATTCATGTGGAACAGACAAACTGATGGCAAAGACCGTTTCGTGGGGTTTTTAAAAGCTGAGAGTTCTTAGCTATGAATCAAGAAAATATGTCCAGCCGTTTGAAGATCATCAGCTCTTTTCTAGTTGATGAAGGGATGTTTTACTTTTTATTAGAGGTTCTGATTTATTTTTGTTTGTATGAAATGTGACTTGATGAAGACTATTCTTAGCTCAGATTTAAGACAGTTTGTTTACTTTTTAGAGGGTTTAAATGTAGAATTTTTAGTGTCGGGGGTTTTATACATTTTTAATTTAATGGTATTTTATTATATTATGTTGGTAAATTAGTGTTTTAGCAATAGGTAAGTATTAGTGTTATGCTTCCAGAAAGGCGACAACAAAATAAAAACATTTTAAACTTGTATTGTCAAGTAATAAAATTACGGAATATTATACATATCTGATAGTTTCACTTCTACTGGGAACTAAACTTGTCACACCAATTAATGTAGATACACAATTTTTTTTAAATCATACACTTATAATAAGTGCCTTTATGCTGTAATTGAATTGGATTTTTTCATTAATATGTTGACTGCCAACTACAAGTTAACTTGTAGTTTAAGGTTTTATGCAATGCATTACAATGGTTTAAGTAAAAAAGGTTCACTTAGTCTGATATTTTAAAATGCGTAGAAGAATTTAATTTTTATTCCATTTGTAAAGGTTTACTTAGAACAAATTGTTATCCGCATAAGTTGATAAAAACTTTATTAGTCTCGCATTAAGAATTTTCATATGCAACTTATGCTAGGGAATTCGATAACTCGGTTACCTCGAGAGTTACGAAAAATTTAAATAAAAATTATTCATAAAGTCAAGTTGCACATTTCAAAATGATTTAATAATATACAGGGTGTTTCATAAAGTCACAGCATAGCAATGTGTATCACAAAATTTTAATTATATCGCCCCCACGTTTCTTACAATGTGCACGAGTACGGCTAGTTTCCGATATATCTGTTTTGTATTTATTGCAGAAAAGTTATTGCTAACTTCACATTTGTTATTTCATTTTGGTAGGCATTTGTTACTTAAAAAATGTGATTGTTAAATACATTGGCGTATATCATGTCCCATGCGTGCGCGTGGGGGCGTGCGCGCGAGTGTGTGTGTGTGTGGGCGCGCGCGCTAGTGTGTGTGTGTGTGGGCGCGCGCGCGTTACTGATCGTCTTTACTTACAATTATCTTTAATTTACAAGTTCTTGTGTAATCCTTAATACTTTAAATTACTAAAAAGCCATAGTTATTTACAGCACGTTATTTGTTTAATAGCGCACTGTGAACTTAATGTTTGTAATTTCGAAACGAACGTTGTATTTTTCCGCAAAATAAAAGGGAAACCTTCTCCATAGAAGGGCGGGAGCACTAGCTACTTAAACACTCGACGCCGTTCTGGATCTCGAAATGCCCCTAAGAACTAAATGCATATAACTATAATTGGTCGCGTGAAGTTTGAACACTTATATGATCCCTTATTGAAATTTTTGTAAGGGGATGAACACCCTGTAACAGCAGTTCCTTCAACACGGACCTGGTTCAACGTCGTTTCGCGGTAAACTTCGCCACCGTGAACTCTAAACAACCACAGCTAACATGAATAATTTCACTTGCGGCCACATTGTTTTTTTTTTAACCCCTTCCACTTTAATTAGCTAAAAATTCTCTACTTACGCGCATTCGCGAATCCAAACTCGAAAAACGTCGGGAGAGATTGCATCGTCAGCATCCCTACTTCTATCTCGAAACCTTATGTATGAAATTTGATATTTGGTTATTTGGAATTTTCAAGCAAACTACTCTTTAATGCTATGTATTTAAAGTCAAATTATTTATTTTAAAACCAAACTTATCAGTAGAAATGGTGCCTATCTGGCGGCTAACTAAAACCTTTGCAAAAGATGTAATATTTGAATATGTTCTATAATTAAATTTTTATATGATGCAATCCCAACGTAATTTAACCAAATTATAATACGAAAGCATTTATTTATACAAAACTATCCTTATTTATAAATACACTAACGAATGTTTCCTTTCACACTCTAGTAAAAGGGTTTCCCTAAATCATATTTTCCTTTTTACACTTTCATTTTACTTCGATCAACAACAAAACTTCATTTTCATCTTAGAAAATAGAAAAAAAAAATCGTACTTTGAATCATGTACCCACACAAGGAACGCTGAAGCCGATAACTAACTTGCATCATAAATTCAGTACTTTTCATTTCATCAGAACGAATGCAATTTAATACTTACTTTACAGATAACCGCAACTAACTGAAATTGTCACAACACCTTTTCTCTCTCTTGACGACAACTAAGAGCGAGATACATAAAAAATTCTTAGATGTGAAACGAACACATTTACATGAGCAAATAAAATAAAAAAAAAATATTGTACAAATCGCAATTTACACTGTTGATCTCAGTATAGGCCTCTACCAAAATAGCAATATATACGCTCATAAATTTTTGATGAACAAGCAATTCTCACACACAATCATCTAATAAAATAAGGCAAACAATCTCATACGCGTAACACCTGGACATAAGACGAGTACGTGCCTTTGTTGATGACTTCTTTTCAAAAGAAGTTGGCGTACCACTGGGATCAGTTGTATCAGTGTTGGCGTAGCACGCGATTGTATCGAGGTTTAGATGGCGCTGCCTTGCATTTTGTACCGAGATTTCTCAGTCGCGTTCCAACATTTGACTTGAATCGTTGAGTGAAAGGTTTCGTTATTCAGTGCTCGAACGTTTCTTACGATGAGACAGCGTTCTCGCTTACATAATTAATTGCATAAATTAACAATTATAGACTGTTACTATTTGAACTTTATTTATGGGTAAATAATACACTTTTTAGATCTACGCAATTGATTAAGTAAGATCTGATTAGTATAGCATTTCTTAATAACGTCTGTCTCTAAGAAAATTATTACTGAAAGGACAATCACAGTTCGTCTTCGTTATGTAATGAAATTATAGCGCATTTTAGGTATCCTCTACATTAAGCTACTTCTTTTCAGTTTTTGTTAGTGTTTTCATTAATTACATTACATTACATTAGTTTGTAATTTTTTTCGGTGAATTTTTCTCTAAAGATTGCAGCAGGTATACAACGTGGGGTTTGGTGACGATATCGCTGACCACTTCCGAGAAAACAAGTGTAACAACCCATTTTGAGTTGTATTAAAATATACCGTAATTTAAGTGTTTCATTCATTCAGTTGTAAATATAAGAAAAATTTATTTATTAATGATTTGTAGCTATGAAGTAGGCAACTTAATTTGCATTTTGGTGTAACTTAAGTGCATATCTTCTTAAGGGTATATACTTCTTAAATGTTTATACTCCCACTTTAAATTATTTTTCTGCGCAAATCGTTTCGCGCACGGATATCATCTAATTTCAAAGCATCCATTTTTTTTCACTTCCTGATGAATGTTGTGTTGGTGAGAAGCATTTTTGGGTTTCCATCTAAATTTTGTAAAAGTGCCATTGATTTGATGGTAAGATATTTTAACGCATTATACTAAAGATTGAAACATTTGCTCTTTTCAGGCACTTTTATTTTCTTTTATTTTTACTTTGATTTACACTTTTATTACAATTTAAGTACGCATTTAATTTTACTGTTGCGTACGCTTTCATTTTATGATTGCAATTTTTATTTAAAAATTTCAAGAAAATGTATTAAACGCCAGTTTGGGTGTGGTTGACAACATAAAAGCATTGTTATTGCAATATATTGCGCAACATTGACACAAGGATTACATCACCTTGGCTTGCAATTATGCATTATTTTTTGTAATACCAGGGGTTCTCAAGAAGGTATTTAATGTTTAATGATTTTTTAGTAATTTAAGGATATTTTTAAGATATATTTTATTAACTGTTAATAAACATAGTCTGTATATTTTTTTATTTTTTACATTTTGATAACATTTTTATTGTGAAACTCGGTTTAGTTATTCCGAGCATTATTAAAAATAACTTGGCGTCCGAGATCATTTTATTAGTGTTACATTGCAATTTTTTTATATTGATGTTCAGTGGAAGTAAGCTAGCAGATTTTGTGGTAATCAAGCAAATCAAAAGAATGAACCGCCCTACTTTAAACTACCGACTGGGACAAAGGCATTATTTGCGGCGAATGGTTAATATCTCCAGTTAGTTTAACGATTTGTTTTTGGAGAACTTTTTACGCTTATCACTTTATTATATTATTTAAAATTTTTACCGTTTACAACACCACTTATTTATACAAGCAGGTAATATCTGTTATCACAAATGATTGACAAGCCGCATTTTCTCTACTTCCCTTTAATAGCGGGTAAGAGATATTTTGTGGTACAAGAGGTATTGCTTCTTTCTTTGTTTTTCTTATATTTTTGTAAAATGCTCTCACAGGTCACAAGGTGACGTTATTTAATTTACCTACTCTGTTAATGAATCCATTTTTTACACAAAATTTGCAAACTCTATATTAATTCAATTGTTCTTAATCGGCAATTATTATTTTCTAATGTACAGCAAGTATTCGATTTTTGTACATCAATTATCATTTGCAATTATTTTTTAGATTGTTTATACCGTTTTGCAAAAATGTTATTCATATCATCGTGTTTTGCGAGGATCAGTTAAAATAATAATATTTGGTATCCCTAGTCGTCGCTTTTTGCAGACGTAGTTTATCCGTTAACTTGTTTATTTAATGAAATGTGTGACAATATTAAATTAATACAAACCATTCATATCAACAATACAAACGATAATTTCTCTTTATGTTTCTAATAAATCAGTGCTAACATTTATTACGTAATAATATGTCTCAACAATTGCTAATTCTGCGGACTTAGTTTATTCTTTCGACGTATCGCCTTATAGTTGAGTGACAATTATTCAATGACTATTCAAAGCGTTAAGTCGTAAGTGCGCGTTGGCGTATGTATCAAAACCACAAAATATAAACATCGACCGGCTGTTGTATATGTGGCTACAAACGATTCATAACGGTTGGAGCACTATACCACCACGAGTTTATGCGAGGTGGGGCAAGGAAAAATGAAAAGAGTGAGACAGCACTACGTTACGCAATTTTACATTAGCGTGTCACCTCTTCGTTATTTTTCACCCAACGGTTGTGGCACCTACATTTTTTAAGCTATACATTCCAGTCTATTCTTAATGGTAATCCACCCATTAAAGCTGAAGTCTGCAACGGGCGTAATACCCTTGGTTATTACTCTTGTTGTTTTCACCGCGCTACAAAGAATAATATTAGGGTTTTTTAACCATTTTTTATAATGTCAAAATTATTGAATAAAAATGTTCTATTGTTTTTGTGAGACTTGAAATGATTACCTTTTTATTCGCACTGAATGGGTTTAATTTATAAAGATATCATCTACTAGTTAATTTTAATTCGCTTGCTATTTAATTTCAGTTTGAATAATATTTACGTTTGCAAATTCTTTTCTTATTTAGATGCGCCAGCTAGCTCAATTTTAAAAGAAATGGTCACTTTTATCAATTACCAAAATTTATACTCAATTCGATTATCTTATTATTTTCGATTTCTATTGAGTTTACTTCCTTCCGCATTTATATATCCATTGTTTATACGAGCCCTAACTACTATATGTTGGGACTGACAAATTGTTTGACTATTATTAATTTATTATTCTTTAAATATTATTTTGTTCTACCAAACAATTTTTTTCTATAAACTAGGTAAATAAATGTATGTTTAGTGTGAGTGTTTTGGCAGTTTCTATTTTTATTAAGAATTATATCAAACAATAGTGTTAAACTGTCATAATTTATTGACCTCTAAAAGCTCTGGCGGCTAGACAATGTAAGATATTTAAATATTTTGAAAGTAGGCTGTGAAATATAAGCACAAACATTTTATGCAGGTTTGTTTACTAGATCTCATTTGTCATTTTGTGAAGTAAAAATGGGCCGGGGATTAATCACACCGTTAAAAATTCGAGAATTGATTGTTAAAAAACATAAGGAAGGCAAGTCAATGTCTGAAATTGCTTCTGATCTTGAAGTATCAAAATCAACAATTGCAGACCTCATTCAAAAACACAGGGAAACTGGTAATTTAACTGTTCGTAGTAAAAGTAGTGGACGCCCACGATTAGTAACTGAAAGAAATAGAAGACTTTTGGTAAAAATTTGCAATGCTCAAAGAAGATCAACATTGCGCGAAATTGCCTCTTTTTGGAATCAGCAAACTGGGTTAAATTTGTAAGAGAGTATTGTCGAAAGTGGATTCATAAATCTGGGCTTAGTTTTTATAAGGTTTGATATGCTTAAAGGTTGCTAAAATAATTCCTTGCATTTGAGTATTTTTTGTAGGCGAAAGAAAAACCTTTATTAACTTAAAAGCAAAAAAAGATACGTCTTTCTTGAGTCAAAGAAAGGGTTTTGTGGACTAATGAGGACTGGAGTAAAGTGATATTTAGCGATGAGTCAAAATTTGATATCAGTTTGGGTGATTGTAGGAAGCGTGTAATTAGAAGGAAAGATGGTCTAAAGCGTACAGTTAAGTTTCCTCAAGGAATTATGGTTTGGGGATGCATGTCGCAAAGGGTGTGGGGAAATTACATTTTATAGATGGTACGTTAAATGCGCAGAAATATCAAAACATTTTAACCGAATATTTATTACCAAGCATTAAAGAGTTACATCCTAATGAAGATAATATAATTTTTCAGCAAGATAGTGCATCTTCACATACTGCTAAATCAACAAGAACATGGCTTGCAGATAGTGATATTAACACCTTAGACTGGCTTTCGAGCAGCGCAGACCTCAACATAATTGAGACAGTATGGCATATAATGAAACAGTGCCTTAGAAATAATCCCCAACGCACTATTCCGCATCTACGTATGAAACTTCAAGAAATGTGAGACTGATTTTCTGCTGAAGAATGCCAAAAGCTTGCGGCAACAATGCCCTTGCGTGTACAAGCTGTAATTAAAGCTCGAGGGGATGTTACGCCATATTAAAATAACTGAAATTTTTTGTTAAAAAACAACTAAAATTTTGTCATCATTCAATTTTCACAGTTTTTTTACCTTGTTTTAACTTAGAAATGTTGTGACAATTTTTTTTGTATTCAGTCACTCGTTCGTATAAAATGATTAAATGTTTAAAATATACTAAATATACAAAATTGGAATAAATCGTAAAATATTTTATATATTTGTTTGATTTTAATACCGTCCGAACATATAGTGGTTAGGGCTCGTATGAGCTTTTAATATTAACAGTCTTTAATGATAAAAATAAATCAAACGTTACATTTATTTAATTACTGAAATTCGCAGCGCAAAAATGATTTATTTCAACAACATTTAACACACAAACCTTAAATTCTAAGTAATATTCTTAATACTAACATGCAACAAAAAAACATTTATCAAAACTGAATAAAATATGTTCCGTTCAATTTTGATATTCAAATTCAAGTTTTGTTGCACGTCCAAACCGCACTAGGCGTCGTGTATGCTTACTAATGTAAGCGGGTTGCCAAGCCAGCTAACAGGGAGATGGGCGTGGTCGAAATAAGAAGTAAAATGAATGATTAATACGCTCAAACACCTTACACCGATATTCAAACAGCTCAGTCCGGGAAAATATGTCTAGGCGCCACCACAATCGAAACTTTGCTAAAATAATTGTCTTAAGCTGGGTGTTAATTAACCCTACTTGATTGTGGAAAGTAGGATTGTGCTTACTCAGTAAAGTCTCACACGAGGGTCCTAAAACAAACACTCGTCCCAAACAATTCAACTCAAACTCAACTATATTTAGTACTACCCAGGTTATTAGAAACTTTTTGAATACACCTCGTATACCAAAATTTCCAAAACAAAATTTATCACTCAACTTTAACTGCATTCACGTAACCAACAGTTATACAAAAAAAACTGAAATACACGGGTCGTCACAAACTTCCTGATTGTACCCTGTACATCCAGAATACCAAAGTTATAACACATTAACTGAATATTTTCTACGTATCCCTCGTATACATATAAAGTTAAATTTCTACTTATTAATGAATAAAATAGTTCTTCATTCAATGGTCGATAATTAATTTTTAAAATTCCTAATCAAAAGAAAATCAATGTCATCGGCTTAATAATTGTTCCTTTATGATACCTCTGAATCGTATGTGACATTCGTAAATATGTAAGTTCTTAAAACTCCTCTCTTAGTTATACTTAATGAAATTTTTAAATCAACAGCTGATCCGTCATTAGTGTACTGCGTTAAACGAAACTAACATGAAAATTTTCTTTTTGAAATTAACCTGGCAAATATAACCTTTCAGGTTGTTCATTAATCTTAAAACCAAAATATGCAAAGTCTACATTTAACTTGTCAAAAACTAGGTCACCAATTAAGTAAACGTCACAAATGTATCTCATAACTGGCTAAATAAACAACAAAATAAAAGTTAACGATAAGTATATATTGTCCTGCACAAAATAATAAACAAATGTTTACATACACTACGACAGCGTGGTTGAGAAACCACTGTCAATACAAATTTGCGTTTCTGCAACAATTATTACTACTAAAACAGCCAATACAACATAACTCGAGATCGATTATCTTTTCCTTCAACACTAATTAATTAAATAAAATTACACAACAATACGTAAATAAGACTAACCAAAGAAAAGATAATCGTGCTTTACTGAATTTTCAAGGTTCTTAAATGTAATTCTTACTTAAAGACTGTCCATTATCCTTCGCTTTTCTTTCTTCTCTCTTCCCGTAAACCAATTATTTGTAGTCCATTTGTGTTCCTTAGATTGCCTGAAGGCACATAACAAGTACTTCACAATTCCACAAACACTTATTCCTTTCGGTAATCGCGAATAGTCTAACTATACGAGGTTATTACTCCAATAAACCGTAATAATCTATACACATTTGGTTGCCTCTTAAAAGTTTCTCGCAACCTTTAGGACAATTTAGCCCTTCCTTAACACAAATAAACTTTTAATGTCATACAAAATTACTTTAACATTGGCTCAATTTACTACGAAAATTTCGTTCACTTAAAGGTGGTCCCATAAATAATTTATACTAAAGATCAGTACAAGCTCACGCGCCGCACTCAACACTATAACGTAACAACTGTTATCTTTTTATAAATCTGCTTACGCACTTTTTCTTGAAGAAAAATAAACTGATTTTATCTTCAATCTCAATTTTATTAATTGTTTTATTTATGAATGTCTTATACGATTCATCCCCTTTCGGGTTACGCAGTTGTTTAAACAATGACTGCCTTCTATATTATTCACAAATATAACTCCAACTCAACCCATTCTGATGTCACACATCACCTCGCGCGCGCGTCTCTCACCGAGCTCTCACCAAAAAGCAACAACCAACAACCTCACGTCAATCTCTGACTTTCCTATTTATACCTTAAGCCATCCATCTTTAAACATGTCTGACTTCCTTGCTATATTCACCAATGGTATTCACTCAAACTTTCTTAGTGCCGACTGATGTTACCCTCTGGACAAACACGCTTGTAATTACAATACATCGCCATGTTTGTTCTTACCTGTAAATTTTACAATTACTTTATCGAGAAGCCATTTCTCGTCATCACATTCATTCAGTGGCCACTCTGGACCATTACACAACTTTCAACGTTTATCTCTCACATGCGCTCGTTCTCCTTCCGCAACATTTGCAAAAATAAGTACAGTCTAAGGTCTCAAATCCCATTTACGTACACGTATTCTCAAAATCGATTGCACAACATTACGAGAACTTTCTATAATCAACAATTAAACATACCAAAACATTCTCTACATATTTTCTGCAACATTCTATACTTATATCTTCACATCTTCCGGAAAAGATTACTCCTTTATCTTCCAACATTCCATTCCTTATCCAGTAGTCAACAGTAGCAAACATTATCGTCCCATCGACAAATTTCTCTTCACATTTACATTCATCAGAATCTATTTATTCCAACACCAATGTCTCTATGATATTCAAATACCAGTGGCGTATCACCCACCCACATACATTATGCATATACACAAAAAAAAAATTTTTTTTCGTTCAAACTCAATACACCCGTACTCAAAACACGTAATACACGTCATTATAACATCTTACATACATGGTGCGTCAACGCAACCTTACAGTTTATAGAAAATAAAACACATTAACGTTTCTTTATTTACACTATTAGAAAACGTACCTATTTGGTGCCTCATTGAAAGCCGATGACGTAACTGCTATGTGGTCCAGCCGATGACGCAATTGGACCGATGATGCAATTGGCGCCTTGCTTTTTTTGTTCCCACGATATCTGGTTTACACCTTTTTTTTTGTGGATTAAGTCTGTTGAAATTTTCTTTCAACACTTTTATGATTTTTGTAAATAATTGCATGATATATTTATAATAGTCAATTATTACTTTAATTGTTCAATTTTAACGACAAATAGCTTTGCAAACGAACTACCAACGGCCGTGCTTTTAATTGTCAATATTTTCCAGTTAGTTTGCTTTATATATAGATCTATTACACCGGACCGATTGTCTTATTTTACATTTAATCGTTCAACATTTAAACACAATCTTGGAATACTTTCCGATGCGCACAGAAAGCGTGATTTTTAATTATTTCGTAACCTTTAACGCGATTTTTATTTATTGCACAATCTTTTTTATTGTCACCAACTTGACACATGTTTACTTAGCCTCTTATTATTTTAATAAGGAAGGTAATTTTACTTTTTCCCTATTATACACTAAATGTTGTCTTACTTTACTTCTAATTTTAGGGCAATTTAACTATTACCTTGTAATTCGTGCCTCGGCGACGAATTACTCTGTTGGTGATTTTCAACCAAATGTGATCGCTTACTTAAGGCGACTGTTTTAAACGACACGTCATTATGACAGCGTCTCTCCCTCTACAAAACATTTACGTTTCCGCAACTGCCGTGTTTATTTAAATACTTTCCAATTAAATATGCAAATAACGTAGTGAAGCAAATTCAAGATTTCCATCTTAATATTAAACACATTCAAATACAAATAACCAGCAACCATTTCTTTATCTAGAAAAGCAAACTAATTAATGTCGTATAACTTCGCGCGCAATTTGGAATTCTCTAAGGCACCCATTACAAATGGCAATTTCAATCAACAAATACATTCAACCTATATCTTTGAATGGGGAAGTAATAATCTAGTTAAATTTAATGCTAATAAAACTCTGTCTTCACCAAAAAATATTGATGTAAGCATGAATGGCTCAGATTTTAAGTTTCCAGATTCTATTACTATGTTGGAAATCACTGTATCTTCAAATCTACCATGGGTTGACCATCTTCTGTGAGCTACTAAAGCAGCTGCTCGTACAGATCTGAGTAGTACTTTACCTCCCAAGAACATTTTTGTGATCTGTAAGGCTCACATTTGACCTCATCTAGAATTTAATTCTCACCTCTGGGCTGGTGCTTCATAATACTCACTCAATATCGTTGATCGTATTAACCTTCCTTAACTTTTAACATACACTCCCTTGAGCGTAGAAGAATTGTTTCAGTTCTTTTTTTGTACTATTGGTATTACAATGGCTATTGCACTGCTGAATTACATTCATTGGTACCATCTCGGGCCACCTTTGCTGGGAACACTTGGTTCACTAATTCACATCATCAATATGCAGTACAAATGTCAACTTGTCATACCAAACCGGCGCAGTTCACATTATTCTAGACGGCTTCTAAACTCTGGAATGATCTCCCTAGTTCCTGTTTTCCTCTTACTCATGGTATGAAAAAATTTAAAGTAGCCATTCGCAGGCATCTCTGAGCAATTCAATATTACCCTTTCCATCCTGCTAAGTGTACCTAAGTGCTTTAGCACGATAGGCCAAACTTAACCTGTTCAGGACCACAATTACTAAAAAAAAAATTTAAATACCTTTTAATACTGACCTAGTCTGACAAACTAATGCTGCTTTTTTGTGTTATAGTATCACTAGTAACCCATTACAACCGGAAATAATTGAAGATGAAGACACAATCCCAGTTATCCAATTCCAAAATGCATACGAAAATTTATCAGCTCCCGAAGAGGTAGTAACAAGAACATTATTTGCGTATATAGAAGTATGTAATTATTTAAATACACCTCAACGTGGTCTAAATGCACTTATATATCATCGAAATCATACACGTAATAAGAAAAAAGTATTTCATCGTATTAAAAACATTAATATATATAACGGTGCATTGAGTGGCTTTGCAGCAAAGGGTAATTACGAGAAAGTACAAGAAATTTTAAATTATGTTTTAGACGATAAAATTAGTTTGAATGTAAAGAGTTATGCAGCTATTTTTGAATGTTTAGGCCGGTTGAATACAGGTGATAGTCATTTAAAGCAAATACGCACACAAGCAAGTGAAGCTTTAAAATTAGGAATTACATTTGACAAAATTATGAATGAGGTCATGTACGTGAGTGATCAACGTGACATAGTCTTAAAAGCAATACGAAGTCATTCTCCTGATTATAAAGTGAAGAACTACTTGCCGAATTTTCAATACTCCAACAATTTAGTGAATGATCTTAATCATCCCGATCAACTAAAGCCACCTTCTAATCATCCACCTGTGTGTGCTGGCCCTTTTACGAGTCAGCAATTAAAAGGTTGCATCGAAAAGCAAATCAAAATTGAGAAAGAAGGTTATATTACTGTAAGTAGAATCATAAACTTGTTGATTTTGTTTGTAACTTTGTTTATTAGATAAAAAGTATCGAGAATAAAAGTGACGTAACTAACGAAACATTAAGTTATCGTGCTGCATTCGATGAGCATATTAAAATGTGGGAAAAAGCTGCTTTAGATGGATTTAATCGTGACTTAATGTCCTTATCAGCGAGACGAAGTGTATTAAGTTTGGAACCGTATTTACGAATAATACCTGTTAAGGAATTTGTTCAAATTATGGTTGAGGAAGCTAAAAAAATAGCACAGGGATCTGAAACTTATAGTCCGACGTGTGTGCAATTACATAAAGATTTAGGAAAGAAGGTTTATATGCGATATAAGGTGTTACGAAAGCAAAGAATGGGAGTACTGGATAAGGTAAATCTAAATTTGCATTAATTGTATTGTTAGCAACACTTAATTCTAGATTATGAAAGTGCATAGCAAATATTGTGAACATTACACTACTTTGCATCCCAAATTAGGTGTATTGCCCAAAGAACTGAGTTATTTAAATACTCGACAATTATGGCAATGGATTGATCATTTAAATAAAGCTGAAGGTGCGTCTATTCTAATTGATCACAGACCTTGGATTCCAACGGTTTTACAAAATATTGGAAAATTCCTGTACCACATAATAATGCACGATCTTAAAGTTAATGTGAATGTTATGCATCCGAATAGCACACATAAGTAAGTATTGTAATTCAACGAAAGGTTACTAATGTTTATTCAATCTAGGAATTTTCTGCCGAGTTTTTATACAATCTTTCGTACACAAGGCCGTATTGTTAAGGAGGAAGTAAAACCTCATCCCATATTGTCTCGGTTGTATCGTGCTTCTGTTCCTGAAACTTTAACATTTTGTGCAAATGAAGTTCCAATGCTATGCCCACCACTGCCTTGGACATCAGTTCGATCAGGAGGTTACTTAGTAGCTCCATGTGATATGATTAGATTGCCATCACAAGCAATACTTCAAAAGCAACGGTTGAGAGAAGCGAGTTTAACTCAAATATATCCATCGCTCGACTGTTTAAATCAATTGGGTTCGATACCTTGGAAAGTGAATGCACCAATTTTAGATATTGTTCTAGAGGTATTAATTTTGTGGATTTGTTAAATGCTTATAGTACTGAGCGAGATATTAATTCAAAACTCAACAAGTAGTTCACAGAATTTTACTTGTATAAATCTGATATTTCTGTCATTCTGGGTGTGTGGATGACATTATTTTTAATATTGTAGCGTCCCCTAGGTACCCTATCTTGAAAAGTGTAATTTGAACTTATTTGCAAGAATGCAAATTCAAGAACAAAACAATCGCTGAGTGATTTATCTTGACTTTACTGACAATCATGTTACTATTACTCAAATTAATTGCCCTACATGGACTTTCCTGACAATAATTAAGTAAAAGATTAGAATTTATTTGCAAGTCTGATATTTAATTACTTGCAAACCTCAAATCTGATCAAACGAAGTGGCCGTCTAGTGGTAGGTATGTTGTGTTATATGAATTAGATAGGCTGGATGAGGTAAGTGTTGCATCATGTGAGGCAGGTAAAAAAAAATGAAACTACTCAATTTAAAATCAACGAGCTTTGCGCAATGGTGGTTCAGCCCGTTAATATACTATTATCGGAAAGAACCACCAATAAAACCCACTTGATTCATAAATAATTGCACAAGTACATTAATAAATCAAATAATACAAAAAAAAAACAATGAAAGGGTTAAATATATAGCAAAACACCATTAAATCAGGTTAAAGTGTGTACAAAATTATAACATTAAGAGAAAATGAATAGCAAACAGTTTAGTTACACATAAACACAATAAACAAAAAAAAAAAACATGTAGTCACACCCACAATTGTGTCATAAATAATCAAAATAAAAATCATAATACCAAACATGTGCTCCTTTAAAACCAATCATGCCAGTCTTTAAGTAAATAAGCACATAAAACAATAAAGCAAATTACAGTTTGTTTAAAATACAACAGTAAAATTGCATAGGTGATAATAGGGTAACAGCAAAGACAAAAGAAAATGGACATGAAATTTGCATGTACACAATTGTTTAGTGACCACTAAAGCACAAAATATATATAAGTCAAATTACAACCAAAGATTGTAATACATACAAAGAGAAATCAGCTCACAGGCAAATACTTCTACCTAACAACTCATTAAAACAAAGCCTTACAAGGGTAAGTTACAAATAGACCACAACATCGTGACCGATATATAAGTTTGAGTGCGTTAGAAAAATACAGTGCTCCTCTCAGGTTACACATTCATCTACACAACAAATAAAAACAATAGAAATAAAAATTCGAGGTGTTTAATGGCCTGGCCCGAGAGTGTGTACCTACTTGGCAATTGACACAATAAACAATTAGAATAACCAGTTAAGCGGCGTGTCCTGTACCCGTTCGCCAGCCACCTCTACACAAATATAAACAACAGTGCTAATTCGCACAAATACCAGAGTGAAGGTGCCATTTTCTCAGGTTACACATCTATACAACAAATAAAAACAATAAAAATAAAATTCAACGTGTTTAATGGTTATCTGGCCCGGGAGTGTGTACCCACTTGGCAGTTGCTTTTCACAATTAATAACCAAACCGGTATCATGTACCCGTTCACCAGCCCACCTCTACACAAATATAAATATAAAGAACAACCAACAATGTTAATTCACACTGATACCAGGCTGAGAGAGCACTGTACTGTCTTTTATTTTAGCAGCTTTCAGCTTAAAGAGCCCGCGTGCGAATAAGATACCTTTGTAAGGCAATGCTTGATTTTTAATGACTTATCTAGGCTTGTAGAATTATTTGCTGACAGCCTTAGTTTATTTAAAAATACCTACTTACACTTGAATATATTCCCTTAATCGATCACAGACACAAATCGTTAACATACACGGTTAACTTCAAAAGGGTGACATTTATAGGTTAATATTTGAAAAACACATTAGCCGTCCATTCGTTGTAAAATTTCCATTCAGTCAACAATATCTATGAAAAAATTTGTCAAATCTTTAAAGTATTGCTATCAGGTTTTGAGTCTTGACATGTAAGTAGACTTATGACTTTAAGTTTCATTCCTGACCTCGTTAGCTATCTTTGTTTTTTAAAAATTTTGACTACAAAGTCGATCATTCAGGGTGACTTGAGACAACGGTCTTCTAATCTCAAGTTTGAAACTGTTAGTGCGACTTGAAACATGTAAAAATTTTTAAAAATATGTAGACAAAAAATACAAAATAGGTATACAAAAATATATTTTCTTAAAATGAACAAATGGTATTTCTTTGAATGCGTTATTTGGCAACAGGACGTAGACCTACAGACATATCTAAAATTAATAAACAAAAAAGTTAAATTTGACAAAATGTATGCCTGCCTCCTTTGATTGCATTAACTTAGTCGTGTTTATTTCATCCTATATTTCTCTATAACTACCTTTTGGAAAACATAAATTTTTAAGACCTGAACTTTTCTTGAAAATTTAACGAATACACCATCTTCGACTTATTTTAAAATTTTGTCCGTAATTATTTGCTCCTGTAGGAAACGATGGCAATAATTTGGGCATTTAAAAGATTATTTAAATCGACAGATTCTTCTTGGGCATGGTATCCAGCAACTGGATTTACATGATCTACTTTTGGCTTTATTGAGTAATTTCTGTTCTGATGAACTAGCAAAGTATTCATTTTAGATTAAAAAGCCTTCATTAGGATAAGGGCACTTTGACTTTTAAGTCCTTTCAAACAGAAAACATTTACATAACAATTGTAACGATATACTGGCGTACAAGGTCTGCCTTGGGCCTTTACCTTTTAATTCAATGTAAGAATTTTAATGTATATTTAGAACATAAGGTTTGATCTATGCAAAATTGAGTGACTTCAGTTTCAAGGATGCAGGATATCTGATCTTTAATAACTTACAGTTAAATCTAATAAAACAAATGTATTTTACTTGAACTTTTAAGAAAATTAAACATCCTGTCCTTTATTGCGTGGCTTGGATTACACAATTTTAAATAAACTATAAGTTTATTTGCGAAATTGTCTTATAAGTTAATGACATTCAGTTTCGACTCAGTTTACTTTTTGTTGTTGAATATAGGGGTCTATTCATAAAATTTAATTAACAAAAGGTCATTTCTATATTAGGTAGACATTGGCCTGGTCTTTTGAGATTAAACATGCTTAAAATCTGCCATGTCTATTTAAAATGATTAAGTCTTTACCTGGCCAAATTTCTTAAATTTTCATACTAGTCTATCTAGATATGATTATAACGTTTTCAAATTTCGCCTAAATTAAAATCCCGGAAAGAGTTATAATTTTCAACAACTTTACTAAATGCGACGAAAGTTCTTAATGCCAGGGTTTCGCATATGGAGATCGTTTAAATTTTTATTGCGTAAGGAATTCAAATTTTAGTAATATTTTTAGGAATGTTCCATTCCTCAATCAATTATTGTCAATTGGGATCTAAAAAGGTTCCTATTAATATCGCTTAAAGTTCTTTGTATTTTCCATGGTATTCTGAAAATAAAAAACGTAATAGATAATGTTTTGGAAAATAATTATATAATAACTGGGCGACTTGAAACACTATCTCAACTCACACATACATTTATGTTTATTGCAAAATTGAAATGTCAAAATATACTTACCATACATTGGTGTGTTGCCACAATTCGTAACAATGCCTTATGACTATATCAAACTACAACAACCAGCAATGCTTGGTACACAAGCTGTAGATAAAGTTTTCGAACAACAAAATTTTTAAAGCTCGCAAAATCTAAATATTTCTCGAGCGGTGAGCAACACACCTTCTGGCTGTTCAAACTGCACTGAACGGGTCGCTAGATCGTTAGTCGTCACCAGTACGCAGCGGGACTTGTGACTATTGTAACAGATTGCCAGTTATTTTATGTTATTTATCGAAGTTTTGTCTCAAGTCACCTGGTAGTCTCAAGTCACCCGAATTGACGGTATAAGTAAATCGAAGGATTTTAAAGACAAACTGTTTACAATGAAAGTATTTAATTAACCCTCTCGATCTGGCTCCGTCGACACTCTAACTGTAACTACCTTCCCTCTGACTTAACCAGCTCTAGTGATGGCATATCATGCTTTACTTCATAGCATTATGTTGTATGGTATAGTATGATGGGGTGGGGTATGTCATATGAAAGAAGTCTTAATTAAACAAAAAAGGGTCATTCGTACTATATCTAGGTCTAAACACTTAGGCCTTTGTCGTCCTATTTTTAAGAGATTAAATATTTTAACGTGTGTTAACCAGTACATTTATCAGTATTGTATTTATGCAAAGAAAATCATGTAAAATCATCTACTTCCAGCATATCTAAGACAAGACATAAACTGTAATAGATGCACGAGAAATTCAAATTTCGCGCTAAATTATAATATTTTGTGGATTGTTGTTATGTAAATGTATTTAAAATTGAGAAGAAAAACTTGAGTTTGCTTCCTTAAATTGCTGCGCTATAAATTGAAAAATTATAACAAAATTTAGTTAGTGTTGTGATAAGGAATGATAAATGATACGTTCCTTATTAATTTAATAAAAAATAAAAGACTGAAAGTGCAATTATTGTCAAGTTGGTGATAATAAAAAAGGTTACACCATAATATAATATCGCGTTAAAGGTGACGTAATAATTTAAAATAACGCATTTGCACGTATCAGAAGCGGTCATCAATGGTGTTTAATGCTGAATAATAATTATAAAAGGCAGTAATCGATTTAATGTAATAAATCCATATAGAATGAACAATAACTCGAATTTATTAATGTTCACACAGAAGCGTTTCTATTAATGGTTCACTTTGCTGTTTGTTGCCAAGCTTTTTGAAAAAATTAAAATTAATTAAAATGTTAATAATCCAATTATAATAACAATCGTAGTTATTGGAAAGCAAGCAACATAGGAAAAAAGGCACCAAAAGGCAGCATCACCCATTTGAGGCCTCCGTGACCATTCCAAAAACACAGAACACGTCA
The DNA here is from genome assembly GCA_036346205.1 of Vesta saturnalis. Lineage (NCBI taxonomy): Eukaryota > Metazoa > Arthropoda > Insecta > Coleoptera > Lampyridae > Vesta > Vesta saturnalis. The sequence continues at coordinate 13,478,059 of JARFJB010001166.1, read as the reverse complement.
TCAGCCTTCAACTGACAGATTAGTACAGTTTCCCTTTGTGTAAATAAAGAAACCTTTAAGTGAATATCAATTTTGAACGGAGAACATTCCCTTCAATTTTGATAGAAAATTATTATGGTATGTTAACTGATAAATCTAACCTAGTATAAGATTCTTGTTATTTGATGGCTGTAGAACTGAAAACAAAAGGGAATTTGTTAAGTTCATTTATACACATTCCATTATTAAATATTAACTAGATTTTGTTAACAAATTAAAACCACCAATTAGTTAAATAATAAATTAAATCTTACAAAACGATATAAATTTCTATGAAGAATTTTGAAACTATAAATCAAATAAAGAATAATGAATTTCAATTTTTGTAATACTTCCGGATAACAAACCTAAGAATTAGGTCCATGTTTACGCTCATTACGAATGGCCCTCAAACCGGTATATATTTAAAACCACCACAAGACGTCACCAAAAAGAAACCATTCAAACAAGTTTTCTTAATTTGATTATTTGTGATCATAATTCCTTTAGATTTAAAAGTATAAAATTTTAATCATTTTTTTAATTGGGCTACAACCTATAAGTAGATTTAAAAACATATGTAAATTTTAATGGCAATGTTTTCTATAAATTTGGTGAGTTTGTTGCACATCTTAGTATAAGTTAAAATCAGTTAGGTCATTTCTATTATTTTTTTTGGGTAAGTATTAACTTAATTTAGAACGTTTTTTAATTTAGTAGTCTTGAAAAATAAATAAATCTTATATGATTGATCAAAACGACCCTAATGTAATAGTGTTTCAACTTAAGAAAGTCTGAAAGTTTTTGAACACTAATAAGACCTTAGGATACTTTAATAGACTCCCTAATAAAACACATTTTGTCAATATATCAACCTTTAATGAGACTTTTTAATAACAGTAAAATGTTATAAAAATATTATTTATAAAAGTTTTTGGTAGGTTACCAAATAAGCTCTAAAAAAGGTATTTCCGATTGACTTCTAAAATATTGTTGGTAAATATCTAAGAGAACCTTCTTTAAAGATATTGTAATTTTAAATAAGTTTTCTGTTCAAACTCTATATTGACAAACGAATATGCTTAATAATACAAATAATAATAATTAAAAGATTACGAAAAAAACACGAGTATTAGATACAAAGCATTACAAGAAACGTAATTTCATTAATAATTGATACTAGGGGTAGGCGATCATAAGTTCGAACAATCAATAATTGATTTCTGAAAATAATCAATTTTTGTACTTATTGATAATCAAAACTCAATTAATCGTATAATCCATTGATCAAACAATCAATTGATCAAATATTAGTTAATGGGAAACCGTCACTCTAGAGAAAAATAACATACTGCATGTACTGTAGGTATAATTGGGTGAACATTAATTTATTCATGTACTTAAGTATTTAATGCAAATACATAGATTATAGTAAAATATAATATACTCATCTTGATCCTGAGTATCCATTTTTGTCATCATTCGCTGTTCTAATAATCCTAGAGTTAGTGTTTGTAATACATATAATTGGATGAGTCACGACCAACGGGACGGTCTTTTATATCTAGGCAATACGTTTTTTCAAATTTATTTTCAGGGGTTATGTATATCAGTAGTGGCCACATTTTAAAATTATTTTCGTACATACTGGGTGCTCCAGAAAAGCGTGGCTTATCAAACTTATGTTTTTGTTTAATGGAACACCCTGTATTTTCGTTCAATTTTGGATAGTACTGTAAAATAATGAGCACTTTAATAAATGATCACCTATAGGATCATTTATTAAAGTCTGAATCAATGATTTCTTATGCCTATGCTGTTACATAGGCATAACCAAACACTATATTGATTTGGCATAAGTCAATTCATATTTCAAGTACCTGATTTAGTCTTTAACCAGGTAAGAAGTCAACCTTACACAATAATAACTATTCTCTATTTACGTTTTAACTTATTGCTTTACCTTACCTCAACCATACAATACCAAATAATTTGTGTTAACTAGGGTTGGGCAAAATATTGATTAATCAGGTTTAGATAAGTTTTTGAAAATAATCGATTATTTGATTAATGTCTTATTTATTAATCGATTATTTGACTACCATCTAATAAAAATTGATTATTTTCGTTGGATATTGATTGTTATACTTATAATCATCCACCCTTATTCCACATTAAATTTTCTGCCCATACAATTCTAGTTTATATAGGCGGCCACCATCCAACGGGACGGTCTTTTGTATCTAGGCAATACGTTTTTCATTTTATTTTTCAGGGGGTATGTATATCAGTAGTGGCCACATTTTAAAATTATTTCGTACATACTGAATTTCAGAAAAGAGTGGCTAATCAAACTTATGGTTTTTTAATGGAACACCCTGTATTTTCGTTCAATTTTGGATAGCACTGTAAAAATAAGGTGCACTTTAATAAATGATCCCTATAGGTAAGTAAATATTACAGCTTTGAGATATTTTGAATTCTATGAAAATAATAGGTTTTCGAAAAAAATCATACTGATCGAATCAATTAAACTAGAATGACAAAATTCTAGTTGTAAATATTAAAGTTGTTACCCTGTGAATCGCGATAGCAAATGATTCTTAATTCCTTACAGGGTGTTCAAAATTTTCAGTTGTAAAATAATTACATTACAGTTTTTTGTAATTCGATATTTTCTTAAATTTAATGTGTTTATTTATGAGATAAAAGAAATATTCGAATAATTATTATCATTTTATTCTTAACACTCGAGTAAATTAAAAGTTATTAACTAAAAACATAAAACTGGCAAAATATTTTTTTAATAAAAGAAGTAATAATTATAATAACAAAACGAACAACATGCTAGGAAAAAATTAATTTTGCTCTAACATATGCTCAAAATGTCTGCCATCTGCTTGAATACAACAATTAATTCTATTTTCAAAAGATCTTATTTTATTTAACATTTCCGACGTTATAGTGTTGAATGCATTAGAAATTCTTATTTTCATATCCTCGGGGTAGTGGGACTGTTTGATTTACTATAAGTTGGAGTAACATCTGGAGACCTGGGTGGCCAATTACAAGGACCACCCTGCCTATCCACCTATTTCTAAATTTTCTGTTCAGATACTCTTTGACAGGTCCGCAAAATGAGTGGGTGCTCCATTCAACTGGAGTCACATTTTTTTTCGTATATTTAATGGAATATGCTCACGCATTCATCTGTAAATTTCACGAATATCAGGATCTCTGCTAACCTTATCCAAAGCCCATAAGCAAAAGTTTAAATGCAGATTATAGTCCTTTCAGACAAATGTTGATGTAACTGAATATGATAAAGATTTTGTGCTACTGGGTCAGTTGGATATGCAACTGACCCAGTAGCCCAAAATCTTTTCAACAACCTTTAAAAAATTTCTTTTCTTGGATGTTCTCGGTCGGGGTACTTTTAAGCATACAATCTAGAAGCCAGACAACAATTTTCTAAACATTCTCCTATGCACAGTATCATATCAATTCTTTCTTGTAATCCATATTTCATTTTAAACTATATCTTAACAATTTAACAATAAATAAAATTATTGTGCACAATAAGTTAGACTTTACAAAAACAACGTTTAATTGTATTATGTCTAAAAAGACAGCAACTTACTAGATTAGTTTAAATTTTTTGTTATAAGGGATTACCATTAAATTTAAGAAATGACAGAAAGCAACCTACTAGATTAAATTTTAAATTTTTGTTGTATTAAACGGGATTTTATATTAAATTTAAGAAAATGTCAAATTACAAAAAAACTGATATTTAGGTATAGGAAACCCATATACCAAATGATAGAGAACGTTTTTTTGAATCATGAGATTAATAAAATACAGGGTGTTACATTTAAAGTTACCAAGATAATGTGATTTGAATGTAATTATTTTACAACTGAAAATTTTGAACACCCTGTAAGGAATTAAGAATCATTTGCTATAGCGATTCAAAGGGTAACAACTTTAATATTTACAACTAGAATGATTTTTTTTCGAAAACCTATTATTTTCATAAAATTCAAAATATCTCGAAAACTGTAATATTTACCTATAGGGATCATTTATTAAAGTGCGCCTTACTTTTACAGTACTATCCAAAATAGAACGAAAATACAGGGTGTTCCATTAAAAAACGCTTTTCTGGAACACCCAGTATGTACGAAAATAATTTTAAAATGTGGCCACTACTGATATACATAACCCCCCTGAAAAATAAATTTGAAAAAACGTATTGCCTGGATACAAAAGACCGTCCCGTTGGTGGTGGCCCACCCTGTATATATATTAGAATTGTATGGGCAGAAAGTTTAATGTGGAATAAGGGTGGATGATTAGAAGTATAACAATCAATATTCGAGTACTGAAAATAATCAATTTTTTTATTAACTGGTAGTCAAATAATCAATTAATAAATAAGAGATTAATCAAATAATCGATTATTTTCAAAAACTTATCTAAACTGATTAATCAATATTTTTGTCCAGCCCTAGTTAACACAAATTATTTGGTTGTATTGTACGGTTGAGGTAAGGTAAAGCAATAAGTTAAAACGTAAATAAAGAGAATAGTTATTATTGTGTAAGGTTGACTTCCTTACCTGGTTAAAGACTAAATCGGGTACTTGAAATATGAATCGACTTATGCCAAATCCAATATAGTGTTTGGTTATGCCTATGTAACAGCATAGGCATAAGAAAGTCATGTGACTTCAGACTGGTTTATGGGTTTTTGTTTCATTGAAATCGAATAACTGTCTCAGAAAATTTTTAACAAAAGGTATTGTAAATGGATATCACAGTTAATGGATACATCAACGGACTTATACCAACTCCATTATGGTGTTTGGTTATGCCTTTGTAACAGCACAGGCGTAAGAAAGTCATGACTTCAGACTTTTTTGTGGGGGTTTTTGTTTCATTAAAATTGAATAACTGTGTCAGAAAATTTTTAATAAAAGGTAATTGTGAATGGATAACGTAATTGGCTAGGGATTTTCAGTGAACTAGCATTTGGTAACATTAATAGAAACACTGCAGCTTGCTTTGCATAATGTGTGAACTATATAAAGTGGAAGAGAAAATTGTATGTTTTGAATTACTTCACGCTCATTACTGATACTTTGTATTAGTTAATTTGGTCTGACAGGCGAGAGGGTTCATGGGTGAATGGTATAAGCAAGATGGAGAAAGAGAATAAATGTTTGTTATTTATGCAGGTGTTCAATTCTGGTGGTTCAGCCAATTTAGATATACCTGAATACCATTCAACACTAGCAGTTTCACAGTTGATTCAACAAGAAGGTGATAAGAAAAATCTGTTTCGACAAAAATTACAATTGAGAAGGAAACGTGCGGAAATGTACTCACTTTGGTGTGATTGTTTATATAGACTGTCTTTAGCAAATCATGTAAGTAATTTTTGTTATGAATAATTAAAGCTAAACTAAAACTGTAGTTCCGAAATCATGTGTTCTGGTTACCTCACAATATGGATTTCCGAGGTCGTGTTTATCCAATACCTCCACATCTGAATCATCTTGGATCAGATATGGCACGTTCATTACTAGTGTTTGCTGAACCTCGCCTTTAGGTCCTAATGGATTAGATTGGTTAAAATTGCATTTAGTTAATTTAACAGGGTTGAAGAAAAGAGATAACATCCACGATCGGTTAGTATGATTGTCTATAATGGACGTAACATTTTAGTAATAATCTTTCAGGTTAATATTCGCAAATGAAGTAATGGACAAAATTTTGGATTCAGCTGATTATCCGTTAACTGGGAAAATGTGGTGGGCTCAATCGGAGGAACCTTGGCAAACGTTAGCATGTTGTAAGGAAATAGCAAAAGCACATCGTTCTGAAAATCCTGAAGATTATTTGTGCTACTTTCCTATTCATCAAGATGGAAGTTGTAATGGATTGCAGCATTATGCCGCTTTAGGAAGGGATCAAGCTGGAGCATATAGTGTGAATTTAAGTCCATCACATGTTCCCCAGGATGTATATTCTGCTGTTGTCGTATTAGTGGAACAACAGCGGGCAAAGGATGAAGAAAATGGTGTTGAGGTGAATATTATTACTTGTACGGCTTGATGAAATTGGATAATTTTTAGATAGCAAAAATTCTTAAAGGATTTATAGTTCGTAAAGTCATAAAGCAAACTATTATGACTACTGTTTATGGAGTAACACGATTTGGCGCACGTCTACAAATTGCCAAACAACTTAAGGACATTGAAAATTTTCCAAAAGAGCATGTTTGGGCTGCTTCTTCATACCTAACAGGTTGCACGTTTGAGTCACTGCGTACAATGTTTACTTCAACAAAAGAAATACAAGACTGGTTTACGGATTGCGCACGTTTAATTTCATCTGTGTGCAATGAGAACGTTGAATGGGTAACTCCTCTTGGTTTACCAATTGTGCAGCCTTATAATAAGCATAGAATACTTTCTGCTCGTAATTTGTATGAACCTTTTCATATGGATAAATATGAGTAAGTGATGATTTTACAAATTTTTAAGTTTATTGTAACGATTTTGTAGGAAACCAAATGTGATGAAACAAAAAAATGCATTCCCACCAAATTTTATTCATTCTTTAGATTCTAGTCATATGATGTTAACATCTTTATGGTGTGAGCGAAAAGGCATTGTTTTTGTTTCCGTACACGATTGTTACTGGACTCATCCATCCACTGTTCCTTTAATGAACGAGGTATTTCAGAATGATTATTCAATTTTAATTAGTGTAAACTGTTTTAGATCTGCCGCGAACAGTTTGTAGCACTTCACTCTCAGAATATTTTAGAAAATCTATCAGCCTTTTTGTCAAAAAGGTTTAGTTACAATATTAGGTACGTTATTAACATAATTACACTTGTGTATTTAACACATGTTTCACAGTGAATTATCCGACGATGGATCACCCGCAGATATGAGTAAATTGAAATTAAATAGGGTACTCAATAAATTGCCTAAAACTGGTGATTTTGATATTAAGGAAGTTTTGCAATCTGTGTATTTCTTTAGTTAAGTTATTCTAAATAGTAGCTTGTGTGTATCAACATTCAATAAAGAAATACAAACGTATTGGCGATTTAATTAATAATGAAGCATTATTTACTTATTTCAACAAATTAGTAGATTTTAAACATGTTCAATCCCACATGTCATAAAGGAATTGCCACACTAGTTCGGACCAGATGGGATCAATGTGATAAGCAGGCGAGAGTAACTTTATGGCATGTCCTTAACACGGGTGCATTCTACAATACAAACATATGGGCATAGAAAGAGTTCCATCTCAGGAATGATAATAATAAGACAACTTTATTTAAATTTAATTACAGAAGTAAGTACGTCATACATAACACAAATTTATTTATATTATCCTCACCAGGAGTGTTTACCGCTACGTCATTAATTTATGAATTTAGCTATCTAATTTGTTTATACTGTCTTCTCATATAAAATAGTGAATTAAATAAGGATGACGAACATTTGTAGTGCATTTGACTCTTTCCTCATTTACTTCTTCTAATCATTTATTTCAAGAATATTGTTTTTCAACTGTTATTATGATAATCAATGTTCTCTAATTTTTACAAAATAAATCACAATAAGAAAGGTGAATGCTGCCATTTTGGGGTATATTTTCTAATCAGGATTACAAAAATAATTGTGACTGATGTTTTTCATATTACACCCGTAGTGGCAAACACTCCTGGTGAGGATAGTATTAAATAAAGGCAATAAGGTAGAATTTTTTTTAAAGTTTACATGTTGGATTACTTGTGCTTCAGTGAATGCCCACCTCGTCAAAGTAGATTTGTTTTTATAGGAAAAAGAGGAGGTTATAAGGAGACTTTAAATATAGACGATGATGTCGGTTTGCATTGTTTGTATTTCATACAAACAAAGCAAACCAATGTCTTTATTCTTATACCTACCTCTTTTTGTACATTAAAACTTGCAGCCTATAGAAGCAACTTTACTTAGAAGAGGTGGACATTGACTGATGTTAACTTTAAAATAAATTCTACTATACTAATAAAATGCATGGAAAAACATTATTGATGGTCTGACTTTTAATAAGCTAGAAAGAAACCCAATAAGCATTATATGAGTGTGAGAGAGACATAACTTTACCGATGTTGCCACTTGTACATATTTGCATGTAGGCACAAAATAGGAACTACTAAAGTCTCCTTCAATCTAGCTTCAACATTTCTAACGAAATCAAAGCAATTAAGATGATGTTGAAATGTCGCGTGTTCTTTGAAACTATTAAGTAAATACTTTACACTTAAACATTAAACGATAGTACCTCAAACATCGAAGTTTATTGTAATTGCGAATTTATGACATGGTTCGATTACTACTCGTAAGAAGAACCAAAAAGAAACGTACGAGAGCTACAAACAAAAACATTAACATTTACATTGACAGTATAACTTAAGCTTAAGCTTTAACTTTAGCGTTATAATTCTTATTGAAAAACCAATTAATTTTAAAAATGAATAGAATACACTTTTTTCAAAACTCTATAAGGTTTCCACCTTGCGCAAGGCAGTAATCCAATCTGTGATAAAATTCAGTTCGGGTATTTTCTAACATTTCTTGGGTGATGCTGTTTAAAGAGTTTGTAATTTTGACACGAAGTTCGTCCATATTGTTAGCACGTTAATACCTCTGTGCCCATAAATTTGCTGGGATACGTATCCCCAAACAAAAAAGGCCTTTGGATGCATTATCAGGTGAGCGAGGAGGATATTTAATAGTATCTTTTGCACTAAATACAGTTATAGAACGTAGTTTCCAAAAACTGTAGAACTCTTATTGCAGTATGAGCAGGACAGCCATCTTCTTGATACCAAATGTCATCTAAATTATATTGAGGCATTGAACATCTGAAACTCTTTGATTTCTTAACAGTTCTAAATATTGGTCCCTATTCAAGTTTCTGTTGATAAAAAATGGACCAATTATGGAATTGCTTAAAATTCCTGCCCACACATTAACTTTTTGGGGATTTTCCCAAGAGTAACCAACAGCGACAGACGGATTGAGATGCTTCATATCTTCACAAAAAAAATTTCTTGTGTATTATAGCAACAGTATTTACTCCTTTTCAAGGTATTGGGATCTGTTCTTGGTTCAATATTCATTTCTTTAGCAATTTTTCTACTATTGCACGGGAAATTAGTTTCTGCTAAACTACACTCTGCAATTTCTTGGAGTTCTCGCTCTTCGTTTAAGTTACAACCAGGATGCTCACCATCATTACCATCAATGCTACTGCATTTCCTACAATTATTTAAACATCCACAACTTTCAAATTTACAACAGTACACATAATCGTACTTTCTGATGGAATTGGCCTGTTTTCAAAGGAAAAAGCAAACCTGCCCATTATTTCTTATGTGGAATACATGAGTATTGTGTCGGACTTGCAAACACACTGATTTTCAATTCTCGTTGACAGTAGCAATTAAATGTGCCATTGATACTGGTCTACTCAAAAGACGCATGTATGGCATTAGCGCTTTTAGTTTGTTGTGTATTCTATCTCACTTAGCATGTGAACTGATTGTACTGTCTTTGTTTTACTTATTATAGTCGGTCAGTTATAATAAGTCAGACCCGCGATAATGTTGTTCCATACCTGTAAATGTATCTTAAAGTGAATCGAAACATATGATGAAATCATAGTTGCTACAAGCACTATTCATTGTTTTCCTAAAATATCTGTTGTGGAAGACATAATCTTCCAACCTAGAAGCGGAAATTAAAATAATGAAAATAATTTTAATAATAATTTTTAATGTTCATGAGGAAAATAGACAACATTGTAAACACAAAAACGATAAAATATGTCAGATGGACATTTAAAAGTTCATGTCAGATAAAGGTTAATCGACATCTAGATGCTAACTTGAAACAAAAATTCCATTAATTTGTAAACGTATTTGGCTTTATATTAAACTTTATAAAGAAAAGTTGCATAAAACTAAATTTTCTTTGAAAAATATATTTACGTATGTACTTTATTGTGGGCTAAACGACGGAGAAAAAAAATTGTATCATGTGTTTCTTGCTACATCAGCAACTGTTTTGTTAAACAAATTTTAAAACCTATATTTACCTTTATTTTCTATAGTTTTACACTCCATTCAATGGTTAAAGCACATTTAAAAAGTATGTCAAAATGCCAAAACTTGCTTTAATTTTTATTTAATCTGCTATCCTCGTTCAGTGTACAACGGTGAAAGTAAAATAGGTGTTGTTGATTTTGACCAATTTTACCGATTGGTAAATATAATTAAATATTTCAAGTTAATTTTAAGTTAAACTGAAATTGGGAATCAACTTAAACATGTAAACGAGAGACCAAAGTTGAGTAAAGCTTTGGACGTTAAATTAGTCTTTCTAGCTGAATGTGTAGCGAGCTTAATGAAATGAATTCGATGTGCCCAGCACGTGACTTTCTCATACTGGGTCATATTGCATTAGTAAATAGTACGTAAGGTAAGGAAGGAATGGATGCTTACACACATTATGATGAAGAAATGTATTTTCATTCAAAATATTTATACATTTTACAAAGCATTTTATATAAATGTACATGTATAGTCATTACAGGGAAATGAGAACGTATTGAGAAGCTTGAAAGTTTATTCTTTATATATTATTTAAAACATGCGTAATAAGTAAAATCAAGAATTTGTATTTTGATAATAAATTTGTGTATCAACATGTGTTGAATTATCTTTAAAAGAAGGAGTCTACACTTTTTTTTCTATAAATTTAATCGTTTTTACCAACCAAAATTTAATAGAACCATAGTATTTTAGTAGAAAGTCGAAATATGGAGTTTAATTAAAATCCAATGCGTATTTTTTAAGTAATCGTGGCCAGAAACACACGCACGAACGCTCATTCTTGCACGCTCAACTTCAAGCTGCAATTAACGCAGTGGGAAGTAATGAATTGTCGCAAATAGAAGCTGTTCAACGTTATAATATACATAGGAGAACTATTGGAAACACAGAAAGTCTGGCACCTAGACAAAAAAACTGGACAATACAGCATATTAACTCACGATCAAATAAAACAATTTTCTGAAATTCGTCTGTGCGAAATCCGAATGCCCCTAATACCATTGTTGGTACGTCGCTCTGCATGCAAATTCGGATTTAATGTTGCCAAAAGGATCGCTGGTGAGGACTGGCTCTATGGTTATTTAAGGCGCAATCCCAATTTCTCAAGACGCAAGGCGCAACTAATGAACCCAGCACGTGACCAAAAATTATATAAATTTATAGTGGATAAGTACTTTAAGAAATTAGCATCAAAATCCACAGAATCTTTTCAATATGGACGCAAAGGGATGAATCAACAGCAAGTTATTGGCTAAAAAGGTAACAAGCTTGTCCACTTAGTTGCTTCTGAGCACGGAGAAAACGTGACCACTGCTGGATGCTGTAATGCACTAGGAAGTAGTATCTCACCTATGGTGATATTTAAGGAAAAGAGATAAAAACCTGAATGGGAAAGAAACTTACCACCAGATACCCTGGTTAAAATGGCTGATAAAGGTAACATGACCATTGAACTTTTCATTGCTTTTCATAGGCACCTACATCATTAGAAGGGTAAAGACACTATCTTGCTAGTTTTCGATGGAGCTGCTTGTCAAGTTGATATCTCCATCAGCGAGGTTGCATATGAGTTGGATATAAAGCTGTGTTGCTTTCCTCTAGCACCACGCAAGTGGTAAGAGCGGCATATCAAGGATTTCATAACGCTACGTAATTGACCAGGATGGTGATGCGAGAGAGAGTTCAAGTATCTATTTGTATGAGTAGGTTTTCGATAAACTTTGTGTGTAATTTACCACTAGGAAGTCTTGTTATCAGGGTGTCCAAAAAAGGGAGTGAATTATTTTCTTCAACTTCCATAGTAAATTTGATGTTGTCGTGAATGTTGTTAATATGTCCTAGAAAACAGTTCAAGTTTCCTTTTCCATGGGGCCAAACTACAAATGTGTCGTCAACATAACGAAATCAACATTTAGGTTTTAAATCTGCAGAATTTAAAGCAGTGGTTTCAAAATGTTCCATATACAGGGTGAGGCATCTAAGCTCCGTCGGTTTGTATACGAAAAATGGTAAAATATTTTGAAATATTTTTAATTATCGTGTAGGTTCATTACGAGCACATTTTAAAATTATTTTCGATATGCAGGGTGGTCCATAAAAATTTTACACATCAAAGTTATGAAAATTTAAATGGAACACGCTATATATGATGGCATATTTCGATTCTGTGGACTAAATAAAGGTCACTTACTGTACAGTCCTTATACCTAACTCCACCTGTTGCCGACATATTTCATTATTTGTGAGAATGTAGATCAAAATTTAAAAGAACTTTCTGTTTTACGTCTGGATTTTTTCAAATGTTTTCATTGTTTACTGAAAGCATCAAACTTTAAAATCCACAGTTATTATCACAAATTTATACTGGGTGTATAAAAACTCAGTTACTTTTTGACCAACATTAAAGCCAATTAACTTCCTTATTTTAAATGGAACATCCTGTATTTATCACCATATTTTATTCTAATTTTAATTCCTACAAAACTGTATTAGGGTTCCCTATACCTATCTCTTACAGATTTTTGTAATTTAGGATTTTCTAATTTAATCATTAATTTTATGTCATTTTTTACTCGATTTTTTATGAGCAGGTTTGGATGAAAAGCTTTTATTGCTCGAGATAATCCAACTAGGCGTTCCTTAACAATGACTGAAAGATGTTAATAACTGGGTAAATAGCAAAAACATTGTTTTATTGAACAAACACAGTCTATCAGGATACATTTGTGTGTAAACCCTAGATGCTAGCAAGCAATTATCATTGCATTTCCCAATTACTAAGATCATGTCGCACTTTTCAATTCGAGAATAGCAAGCCATTTTAAATAGTAGGTACCCACCTAATGAAACTTATTCTCAAAGTTGATTAGCTAAAATGATTTAACTTTAACACGAACCATGACTTTTCAATAAATTCATTTATTTTATGTGACAGTAAAACCGTCAAAGCCTGCTTTTCAAGAACAAATTGCATGAAATTATTATTGGAATAGAAAATCCTAAATTACAAAAAATCTGTAAGAAATAGGTATAGGGAACCCTAATACAGTTTTGTAGGGAATTAAAATTAGAATAAAAATATGGTGATAAATACGGGGTGTTCCATTTAAAATAAGGAAGTTAATTGGCTTTAATGTTGGTCAAAATAGTAACTGAGTTTTTATACACCCAGTATAAATTTGTGATAATAACTTTGGTGGATTTTAAAGTTCGATGCTTTCAGTAAACAATGAAAAATATTTGAAAAAAATTTCTCAAGTACGTAAAACAGAAAGTTCTTTTGAATTTCGATCTACATTCTCACAAATAATGAAATATCTCGACAACAGGTGGAGTTAGGTATAGGGACTATAACAATAAGTGACCTTTATTTAGTCCACAGAATCGAAATATGCGTAAAATTTTTATGGACCACCCTGCATATTCGAAAATAATTTTAAAATATGCTCCTAATGAACCTACACGATAATAAAAAAAAAGATATCAAAAATATTTTACCATTTTTCGTATACAAACCCACGGAGCTTAGATGCCTCACCCTGTATATTTATAATAGTTCTTTGAAATCTCTATTGGCAGAAATTGCATAAATTCTAGTGTTTTTTAAAGTCAATGTTGAATTATTAATATTAAGATTTGTGTACGTATATGTTTAGGCTAATTACTAATACGTAGGTGTAGTAATTTTGGTTTATATTTTAAGAATACTCTTATTCCACTTTATTTATTTAAACTTTGTCCTGTATTTGGTTTTTCTGTAAGAACAATAAATTATTATTTTACAATGCTAGTAATTTTTAATGTTCCATTACACCTGGGAGAAATACCTCTTTGGCATATTGATTTGTTGCATATACAATGAAATGCACAATATCATCAAAAATTGCCTGAAAATAATCAATAGGCTCCTCTTTTTCAAGAATATTTCGAATAAGTTGGCTCGTTTTTATAAAATTAAAAACATCCTCGCCTCAGTCACAAGTGGTTGTACATCTGCTTTAGTATCTATTTCTGAAACGTCCATAGCTATAGCATGAAATACGTACAAAATAATATAAGATTAAGGCAAACAATACTAGTATTTTCCAACTCGTCATCCGTACTGGTCTCCGAATCTCTTATCTGGCTCAAAACTGTTACCACACTATAAAGTTTACCATCCGACGCGTCTAATCCTTCAAATAATACTTCATCATGTGTTAATTTACTTTGGTTTCTAAGGGCGTTTTTTTTTACCGGAGGTCCTCTCTCCTCCATGTAAAATTGTGTAAAATACAAAACTTATGAATCGGCAAAAAAATATATAATTTTTAATACTTGACAAACGCACGTATTTCTAACTTCAATGCTAACTTTATATTGCAATTTTAAATGTAAGGTTGCAAGTGACATGCATCTGTGCCTTGCACATTGACGAGCATAGAGCAGCATCATGAATTCGTGACACCAGCAATGAATGAGTTAAGGTCTATATGTTAGTATTTTTATATCTTTGGAATATACAGCTATATCAGAAATATTGGATAAAAAGCAAAAACTGCTTCTAACAACCCCCCCCCCCCCTCGCCACTGCTGAGTTTCTCTGAAAATTAATCAGTTTCAGGAAAATCGGAAACAAGCTTAAATACAAAATTTGAAGTATGCATGTGTCGTTCTGGAGATACTGTTACTAACATGCATCCACACACACATACAGACAGACATCATGGCTGATCTTCGTCAAACACTGTAAAATAAACCAATAAGTCGATTTAGTGATAGTGAAAAAAAAGTCGATTGCATAACCTTTTATACCTACACATGTATACGTAGGTTGGAAGGTAATACTACCATATAACTCTGTAGATACATATGAATTTAGAAATAAAATCTATTATTTTATTACTGGTAGTTAACAATACAAAAAATAATAGAAAATATAAAATAATTCTTTGTACATAAGTAAAAAACTAATTAATACATTTAACCGCTTTCACAGCAGCATCATCTAAACTTACAGCATTTTGAATTAATAAACCGGAGTTATTAATAATTTTTCTAGCCTCATTTACATTTGTACCTTCTAATCGTACAATAAGTGGTATCTTAAGTTTATTCAATTTGCAAGATTGAACAATCCCATTAGCAATAGTTACACAGTTGACTATTCCACCAAAAACATTAACTAATATAGCTTGTACATTTTTATCAGATGTTAAAATACTAAATGCCGCAGAGACTTGCTTTTCACTAACTCCACCACCGACATCTAAAAAATTGGCAGGTTCACCACCCCTTAACTTTATAATATCCATTGTTGCCATGGCTAATCCTGCACCATTCACCAAACACCTATATAAGCGCAAATTATAATTTTACATATTTGAAATACGATTTGTAATCACCCTATATTTCCTTTCATTCCTATATAATTTAAATTAAATTGGGCGGCTTCTACTTCACGTGGATCCTCCTCTGAGTTGTCACCCATGGCAAAAACACCTTCTTGGCGAAACTTTGCATTATCATCAAAATTTAGTTTAGCATCAATTGATATAACTTCTCCCTTATCTGTCTCTACAAATGGGTTTATTTCTAATTGTGTAGCATCAACTTTTAAGAATAATTTCCACAGCTTTTTTATTTCTTGTGCTGCTTTATTTCGTACAGCTCCTTTAAACTCTAAAAATTCAGCTAATTCATTGGCTTTTTCATCAGTCATTCCTACAAAGTTACCTAAATTATGTTTTACAATTTACTATAAAAACAGACCTATCGTTATATCAATCGGCAAAGTTTTAATTAAATGAGGAGTTTCCTCCGCCACATTTTCAATATCTACTCCACCAGCAGGAGATGCAATAATGACTGGACCATTTCTTTGTCGATCCATTATTATAGAAATGTAGGTTTCACGTTTAATATTTACACTAGTAGCAATCATGACCTTTGTGACAGGGATACCTTCTTGTGGAGTCTGTTTGGTGATTAGTTTATAACCTAACATTTTATCCACAATACTTTGAATATCTTTACGGCTATAAAGCAGTAATTAATAACAGAATAATCAGTTAATTTTCTTACTTTTTTGTAATGTGGACACCACCCTTAAACCCATTGCTAAAACTTCCTTTCCCACGTCCTCCGGCCAGTATTTGAGCTTTTATCACATATTCATCCGCCTCTAAACACATACTAAGTGTCGTTTGAAACGAAAAATGCAGATAAACTTACGAAACTTATTTAATTCATTACTTCCATTTGTGTCAACCATGCAAAAGTCTTGAATAGCTACACCACCCTGCTTTAAGAGATGTTTGCTTTGATACTCTAATAAATTTAAGTAACGAACAGGTACCTACAAATAAATTTAGCTTTTTTACGTTAGAAAGACAACTAAAATACCTTAAAGTTAACTCGATTTAATTTACTCCAAAGTGAAGACATGATCAAGTAAACGTTTAATTAAATGTAAGGAAAGTTAATAAGAATATAATTACAGTAAGTACAAAGTTCAATTAAATTGCTACGAAAAAGTTTAAAATTTTATTCTTTTTTTACAAGGTTGGTAATCACCACATGCGACTAATTCTCGATATATGCGAACCAATAGAAAATCGTTTTGAATGAATAGTTTTTAAAGCGTTTAAATAAAAGGAAGCGGCAAACAAAGGAACATAGAAAGGCGCCGTCACAACTGTAACCTAACTTAATTAGATAAGATAAACAAAATTACTGTAACCTAACATAATTAAACTAGGTAAACATAACTACTGTAACCTAACACAAGTAGATTAGATAAACAAAAACTACAGTACCCTAAAAAAAATTGCATCGGCCGGGTTTCAAACCCGCACCAACAGTGTGGAAGGCGACTCCTACCACTACACCATCAGCGCTCTAGCAGTTTGATATTGAAACTGATATTTAAGCCATTTATAAAAATACCTATTTATGTAGTGAAATTTATCATCAGAACCTCTTCCTATGTTCCTTCGTTTACAGCCATCTTAAATAACAGTTTCAACGTCAAAATGGAAAAGCACGTTTGGTTTGGACTAGTGTATCGCTTAAATGAATATTCACGCGCTCTCACTACTGTCAAATGCACACAGATTATGACTGAGACACGTTACCGTTACGAGATTTTCGCAAACTGCGGCGCATGAGTCACTTTATGGGCTGAGGATTTTAAAGGCGCCAAATTTGAAAGAAATTCAGAAATCCTAACAGCATGTCATCTCATCAACAATGCCGTCTCAGACATACTTCCCCTGTACTAACGGACCGAACCACGACTGCGCAAAGCTCGTTGATTTTAATTCGAGTAGTTTCAATTTTTTTACCTGCCCCTAGACGGCCACTTCGTTTAATCAGATTTGAGTTTTGCGAGTAATTAAATATCAGACTTGTAAATAAATTCTAAGGTTTTAATTATTGCCAGGAAAGTCTAAGTAAGGCAGACAATTAATTTGAGTAATAGTGACATTATTGTCAGTCAAGTCAAGATAAATTACTTAGCGATTATTTTTTTCTTGAATTTGCATTATTGCAAATAAGTTCAAATTACGCTTTTGAAGATAGGGTACCTGGAGGACGCTAGAGACCGAAGTACCTTGGGTCCTGCCAACTTAGACATTCGAAAGGGGCAGAGTCTTATGTCCATAACTTTTTACCTTAGAAATCAGTCTCCTTTTTGTTAATTTTAGACCCTCAGACCGATAGGATTAATAATCAGGAAAGGGTGACCAGTACCCTTTACCGAGCTCAGAAAATCGGAGAACCAATGTTAAGAACCCATGGTAAAAGTGACGGGACCTCTCCGGCTGGCATGCAGTACACATGCCTTCCACCTTAAAACATGCAAGGCAAACTAAATGACCTATTAAAATGCACATTTAGCTCACATCAAACACAAACGTTGGGACGTTTACCGTAACCCTATATATGATTGATAATCATGTAGTAGATAACGTATCTTTAATCAAACATGTTAATAATAAGTGCAAAATTAATTGCTATGAATGTTTTAGAGACCTTCACAAATATTCTAATACATAATGACGATCAAGGACCTTTAGGCTACTCGGAACTCAAAAACTACCATTTTCTCCAGATAAGCAACGAAGTGTGTATTTTAGAAATTTTTCATAGTCATCTCAGTCGATTGCCAATAATAACAGCTTCTGCCACTTTGTAGCGAAAATGTTACTATTTCGAGAGGGAACGGTAGAGAAGCCAGATTCGTCGACGTTCCATACATCATTTGGCTCAGATTTATATATGTCTAATACTTCTGCCAACTTTTCGAAGTATTTTTTAATTTGTTCTCTGTTGAAAGCACTGGCCCTTGCAGCAGATGTAGATTCAGAAGTTATAAGTGATATAGTGGGATTTCGTTGCCTAAACCCCCTTAACTAATCCCCACCGGCCATTTTATTAGAGGAAGAAAATCTGTGCGGCTAAGCTCCTGACATCTCTTACAGTTAAACCGAAAAGTCTAGCTTCTAAATTTTTTTAAGTGTTGAACTATTTTCTGTTTCCATATCTTCATTGAACGTCACTTTATAACCCCACATGTAATCTTTCTTCCAACCTCCAACTTTAGCAGTGCGACGCCTAAGCGTGGTGAAAGGAACGTTGAACATTTTTGATGCTAGCAGCCAGCCCATTCTCTTTTCACGAACCGCCATTACGGCTTGTTTCATACTGCCCTCGTCCCAAGAATGCCTGGATGATTTTCTTTTATAACGTCCCATATCTAAAACAAAACAGGGTTTTTAGAAAAGTATGATCTAGTTAGGTCGTACTTATGGGTGAGACGGCATATACAGGGTGGCCCACATAAGCGGGATTGCTCCATAACTCCCTTACTATTGCAAATACAAAAAAATGTCTTATATAAAAGTTGTCCACAGTCATACACTACACGTTTTAAAATTATCTTCAGAAATGGCGGACTTCCAGTTATACCGGAAACTCATGCCAACTTCGTTATTTTAAATAGAACAACCTATATATTATTACATTTTTGAATTCCTCGTTGAATTTAAAGGTCACTTTAATAACCATACTATGGGTCTACGTCACATTGCTTATGAGTTATTTGACATTATGTAGAAAGAACGACGTTTGCAGTGCCTCCGAAAACTTTCAGTATCCCGAAGACGGATACCGGTAGAGAGATGTAGCTTACGTGTTTTACTTTCGAAAAGGATACCGCATCATTCTCATTCATTGCCAAAAATCTTGATTTTAGAATTCAACAATTTCTATCGCTCCGAAAATAAATGTTTTTCAAACATGGATAACTTGATTTTTTTTAAATGGAACCGCCCATATTTTCTTACATCCGCGGATAGTAAATTAAATTTCTTTTCTATTGATGTAAAATTATCGATATTTTGGAGTGATAGTTTTCGAGATATTCAAATTTTTATCTAATTTCAGTGTTTATTGCGCATTGCCGCGTTGATTTGGAAAACGTTTGTCAATTGTTTTAAACAAGTGATAAGAAACGTCAGTTTCTCGAGCTTCTGTTGTGCTTTGCTGTCTTGTGTATTAGTTTAAGTGTTTCTACAAGACATTTCCATTAAAATGTTGTTCTCCCACGCAGAGTTGATCGACATGACTTTCATTCTTGGAGAATGCCAAAGAAATGCGTTATTGGGGTCAAGGATTTATGCGGTACGGTATCCTGAACGAAGACTTCCCCGAGAAACAGCCTATATATATATATATATATATATATATATATATATATATATATAGGGTTTTCAAAGTTAAGTCGGCACTATTGCTATCTTCGTTATTATTGGTGCTACGAAGTCGGTTAAATGGGCAAAGAAGTAGCATTTTTTCCGCTCGTTACGATGGTGAAATCAAAATGAAAATTGAACATCGTGTTCGCGAGTTATGTCAAAAATTCCATTTTTTTAAATGGCACACCCAATATGCAATATCGTTAATCGATAGAAAATTAAATTCTGACGAAAAAGTTCCTATGACATTTCACCCTAATGTCAAAAATAACAAAGTTATTGATCATTTATCAAATTCATTATGGTGGCTGTGTCAACTACTTTTCTGTATTACCATAGAGCAGAAAATGAAAAAAATATCAGACGATTGAAACAGGATTCTTTATTCTAAGTGATAATAATAATAAGGAACAACAAAACAAAACAAAACTCAAATTAGATGTTCGAAAACATCATCCTCTTGCTCCAAGCATTTCTGGGCCCGCTTGTATACACTTTTAGTAGCCTTAGTAATGGATCTACCATCAATATTATTGATGGCGTGAACGATGCTTTGCTGGAGATGCTCAAGGTTATCATATCGCCTGTTGTACACCACACTCTTCACATATCCCCAAAAGAAAAAATCCATTGGAGTAATGTCAGGTGATCGAGGAGGCATACGGATAGGACCATTCGTTGATAAATATCTGTCATCAAAAAAATTGTTTAATATTGTATCTATCTGACGAACGTTATGGGGAGGAGCTCCGTCTTGTTGGAAATAAATGTTCTGCCTATCCATTAAATTTACATCATCCAGTTAACGCACCCTGATAAAATACTGGACCAACAAGTATTGAGCCAATTAAACTGCACCAAACATTAACACTGAAGCGTCTCTGTGGGTTACAAGATCGATAGAGCATCGGATTTTCTCGACTCCAAAAATGGCTGTTTTTCCTGTTGAACATGCCCCTATTAGAAAAAGTTGATTTGTCACTCCAAAAATCATTATTGGTTCTCATTTGATTAAT
The DNA here is from genome assembly GCA_036346205.1 of Vesta saturnalis. Lineage (NCBI taxonomy): Eukaryota > Metazoa > Arthropoda > Insecta > Coleoptera > Lampyridae > Vesta > Vesta saturnalis. The sequence goes on along the minus strand of JARFJB010001166.1, from coordinate 13,457,097 downwards.
AAACCAGTGACAAAACTGAACGCGTCTTTCTTGATCTCCTGGTACTAGTGTCTGTGTAGGTCGGAACTTATACGGCACAAACTTATACTTGTTTAGAATATTGTGGATGGAACCCAAACATAGTCCAATTTGTTGCACTAAATCATTAATTGAGTTGTTGGGATGTGCTTCAAAATAAGCTAACACAATTTCAGTTTCTTCACTAATTATACATTGTTTATTAGATCTAGATTTCTTAAACACGCTCGAATTAGAAATTTACGATACAAAACCAAAAAGTATCTTCTATCCGGCAAATGCCGCGCAGGAAACAAACTGTAACGCTCACATATCATACTTTTCTGAATGGGTGAAAAGCATTTTTCTATTCAAAAAACACAAACTATTAGCAAACTTCAATTTGACATATCAATTCTGATCACATTTGTGAAAATGACAAATATTGTTCACGTAATACCAGCCACCTTGACGAATTCAATAAATGATCAATAACTTTGTCATTTTTAACATTAGGGTAAAATGTCATAGGAACTTTTTTGTTCAGAATTTAATTTTCTATCGATTTAAAAAAATAGAAATTTTTGACATAACTCGCGAACACGAAGTTCAATTTTTATTTTGATTTCACCATCGTAACGAGCGGAAAAATACTACTTTTTTTATATATATATATATATATATATATATATATATATATATATATATATATATATATATATATATATATATATATATATTAAATGAATATTCACGCGCTCTTACTACTGTCAAATGCACAGATTGTGACTGCGGCGCATGTGTCACTTTATAGGCTGGGGATTTTAAAGGCGCCAAATTTGAAAGGAATTCAGAAATCCTAGCAATATGCCCTCTCATCAATAATGCCGTCTCAGACATACTTCCCCTATATTAAACGGGCTGAACCACCGCTGCGCAAAGCTCGTTGATTTTAATTCGAGTAGTTTAATTTTTTTTTACCTGCCCCTAGACGGCCACTTCGTTTAATCAGATTTGAGTTTTGCGAGTAATTGACTTGTAAATGAAATCTAATGTTTTGATTATTGCCGGGAAAGTCAAAGTAAGGTAGGCAATTAATTTTAGTAATAGTGACATTATTGTCAGTCAAGTCAAGATAAATATCTTAGCGATTGTTTTGTTCTTGAATTTGCATTATTGCAAATAAGTTCAAATTACGCTTTTCAAGATAGGATACCTAAGGGACGCTACAGACCGAAGTCACTTGAGTCCTGCCAACTTAGACATTCGAAAGGGGTAGTTTTATGTCCATAACTTTTTACCCTAGAAACCGTTCTCCTTTTTGTTAATTTTAGACTCCCAGCCCGATAGGATTAATAATCAGGAAAGAACCAATTAAAAATTAAATTAAGAGCCCATGGTAAAAGTGACAGTACTTCTCCGGCTGGTATGCAGTACACATGCCTTCCACCTTAAAACATGCAAGGCAAACTAAATGACCTATCAAAATTCACATTTAACTCATATCAAACACAAACGTTGGGACGTTTACCGTAACCCTATGTATGATTGATAATCATGTAGTAGATAACGTATCTTTAATCAAACATGTTAATAATAAGTGCAAAATTGATTGCTATGAAAGTTTTAGAGACCTTCACAAATAATCTAATACATAATAACGATCAAGGACCTTTAGGCTACTCGGAACTCAATAACTACCATTTTCTCCAAATAAGCAACAAAGTGTATATTTTAGAAATTTTCCATTAGTTCATCTCAGTCGACTGCCAATAATAACAGCTTAGCTATAGAAACGTATTTGGCGCTATTAATTTTAATTGTATGATACTTGTTTGTAACACATTCTGCTTCAGATTCTCTTTTAAATAACCACTTAACATTAGGAGTAGCTAATGAACTGCTATTTCATAAAGTAAATTGGAAAGTTCCCCAAAATTTTCCTATATTTACATTATGAAAACGAATTTGCTAATTCATATAAGATTTTTATCATCGTCAATTTTTTAAATGCTGATAACTCTAATTTTATAAAAATTTACATACACCTTTTTGACCTATAATAAATCATTCCTGAATATATTTGATTTACAAGCAATAAAAAAGTTTGTATTAATCTAATTGTTAACATAAGATACAATTATATTTTCAAATTAAACGTCACATAAATTATAAATAAATTAAAATTAAACAGCAAGGTTAAGGTTATAGATTACATTCCGGTTAACACTTATCAATTTATTATGGATCTAGTTTACGTTAATTATTTGTTAATATTAAAAATAAAATGACTTTATTAAATAGGCAAAATTATTTAAACGGTTTTATTAATAACTGGACACATTTACAAAAAATATTTTAATAGTAATTAACAAAAAAAAAAACAATATACCCAAGAGGAAAATATAACATTCCTCATGTAAAAATTAGTAATCTTATAAAATATTTGTAATACATTAAATGGGTAAAAGTAAGGCCATGTAAAGAAGGTACAAGTTTTTAGAAAAGCTTTAATCTCTATGCACGAAGACGCACGCTATTATCGACTATATACATCAGTATTAAAACTCTTATATACAAAACATCTCTCCGTTTATCATCTATCGTAGTTTAGAATAACAAAAATTAAATTTGTTTTTGGACCACACATTGTGTGTTTATAAAACTAGGCATCTTCATAATTAATAAATCTAACTGATAAAAGAGATACTACAGCTTCATAAGTGGCCATCATAATGGCCGTGTTCGGTATTTGTCTGACTAATTGTGTACCCAATCCTCTATAAACACCACGAATTCCTTCTTCTTTAGCCACTAATCCTAACGTTTGCCAAAAACTGTTGTATCTATTTCCGTCTTCACGTAAACGAGTCCTTGCTACTTCATGTGGATATGCCATACAAGATGCTATCGTTTTCGATAAACCACCTGCTACCATAAACTCTAAAAAGTCTTTGTAATTTTTTGCAGTATCATACTCTTGTGCATTCTTAAGTCTATGCTCCATTAATTTTGCTTTAACTGCTTCATATATCACAAAATGTATGATTGTTTCGGAAATACCCATATAAGACGCCGTTATGCCTTTATAAAAGCCTTTTATTCCCTGTAACCGATTATTTAAATTATGTATTAATTAAGTATTACGCACATACTGATTTACGATAAATCTGTCTCACACATTGTTTAACTGTTATACGATTTTCCTTATTGAGATCTAATTGTAGCCGTGTTTTAACAAACCATATCGGATTAGTAAGTGTGCATGCCATAAAACCGGCACACGATGCGGATAATATATGTACAATAGGTGTTTCTCTAGGTAAACAGCTGTTCCAAAACATTTTTGTTTGACTATACGTTAAGAAATATACAGCTCGTGATGGTGCAACACCAACTAAGTTAGGACCCAAACCTGAAACAGAACAAATAAAATTCTTACCTTCCGTTTTTGTAATCCATTATTCTCCAATTTACCTTTAAAAAGAGCGAGTGGGCCTTCGTATTTTATGATGTGTTTAAGACATTGCACAAGGCTCATACTTTGGGATGAGGGAAGGGTTCCATAACCTGAAAGAGCCACAACTTGAGGCTTGAAGTGGCTGGAGCTTGTCCATAACCTACGCCTTTGTGTACCGAATGTATGGCACGTACTACTATTTCGATCCTGAGCAATCAAAGGTATTTGAGTGTTAAATCCACTATGTGATGATTGTAATCTCGTTTTTACTACTTCTAACGGACATGTTACAATAGCACCTACCGTACCAGCGACACTACAAATAAAAAGACACTAATTTAAGTTGAATGTGTAATGAGCTGATTTAGTGGCACTGGCTTAGTATTACTACTGTTAATGTTTATATAGAAAATGAGGTTAGATGTGTATGTTTACTTTCTTGTAAAAGCGGCGCAGTTTGTGAAGGGTTGGGTGGAGGGGTGTGATTTTGAAAAAGGGGTTTATTTTCAAGATTCCCTATGATGGATAGTGAGTACATAGGGGGGTTATGTTATTTTTGTTTGATGACAGATTAAGTATCATGATAAAATTAGGCGGTAATAAATTATTTTTTGGTTTTAAGCAGCGCCAAATAATGCGCCATCAAAGTAATAGTGCATCTCAACATTTGACGTATTACATAAGCGGTAAAAAAATTATCTCAAGGGCTCAAAAATTTTTGGACCTTACCCTCCAGCGACCAAGTGGATGACAGCTTCAGTTTGAGACATCTCACAACACTTTGGGGTATTTTGATTTGTTTACACTTAAATCGTATATTTTCGACGACATTCACAATAACTTTTTTTTAAAAACATTATTCAGAATTTTTCACATTATGAATTAATTGGTAAATTATTCAACTTATGATTTTCTCAAAAACATCATTTAATTTTACGTCAAGATATCGGACGTGACGAACCTCCCGTATTTCAACAATCTACAACCTCATTCTTTGATTTATTTCATTTGTTCGTAAGGTCGATATTCGCTTATTTTCCGTGTAACCCCCGCCACTGGCACTAGCATGCCACGATCACGTGGTATTGTTTACCCGGTGTTTTTGGCCTAATTTATCAAATTTTGCGAAAATTCTATTTT
>JARFJB010001166.1:13435000-13447500 GCA_036346205.1 Vesta saturnalis | reverse complement strand
TAGGTTTATGTAAATGAAATGTGTTATTTGTTGTATACCATTACTTTGTAATAAATAAATAATATACACACACAATACAACAACACACACACACACACACACACACACAACACACACATTACACATTTACACACTTACACACTACACACACACACACACACACGGACGCACGCACCCACGCACGCACAAACACAAACACGAACACGAACACGCGAATATATCGCAGATAGATGTTTAAACCTTCATGTCAGATAAGGCCACGAGCTTCATATACAAATATAAATAATGTTTTCCATGCATTTAAAATTTTATTTAAGTAATTTTAACACTTATTTGACTTCGTATTAAATTAAATTATCTTTAAAAAATATGTATTGATATGTTCAAATATTTATGTCTTTGAAATATGCAGCTCTTTCAGAAATATTTCATTAAAACCAAAAACTGCGCGTAATAAACCCTTCCTTTCCGTCGTTAGATTTCTTCCAAAGTCTAATCAGCTCCAGGAGAAATAAAATCAAGCTTAAATACGTCACACACACACACACACACACACACACACACACACACACCGACACAGACACACACACACACACACACACACACACACACACACACACACACATACACACACATACACACACTTACACATTTACACTTACACACATACACACACACACACGCACGCGCCCACGCACGCACAAACACAAACACGAACACGCGAATATATCGCAGATAGATGTTTAAACCTTCATGTCAGATAAGGCCACAAGCTTCATATACAAATATAAATAATGTTTTCCATGCATTTAAAATTTTATTTAAGTAATTTTTAACACTTATTTGACTTCGTATTAAATTAAATTATCTTTAAAAATATGTATTGATATGTTCAAATATTTATGTCTTTGAAATATGCAGCTCTTTCAGAAATATTTCATTAAAACCAAAACTGCGTAATAAACCCTTCCTTTCCGTCGTTAGATTTCTTCCAAAGTCTAATCAGCTCCAGGAGAAATAAAATCAAGCTTAAATACGATACACACACACACACACACACACACACGCACACACACAACACACACACACACACACACACACACACACACACACACATACACACACACTTACATTTACACATTACACACATACACACACACACACACAGCACGCACGCGCCCACGCACGACAAACACAAACACGAACACGAACACGCGAATATATCGCAGATAGATGTTTAAACCTTCATGTCAGATAAGGCCACGAGCTTCATATACAAATATAAATAATGTTTTCCATGCATTTAAAATTTTATTTAAGTAATTTTAACACTTATTTGACTTCGTATTAAATTAAATTATCTTTAAAAATATGTATTGATATGTTCAAATATTTATGTCTTTGAAATATGTAGCTCTTTCAGAAATATTTCATTAAAACCAAAAACTGCGTAATAAACCCTTCCTTTCCGTCGTTAGATTTCTTCCAAAGTCTAATCAGCTCCAGGAGAAATAAAATCAAGCTTAAATACAATACACACACACACACACACACATAACACACACACACACACACACACACACACACACACACACACACACACACACATACACACTACACATTTACAGTACTTACACACATACACACACCACTACACACACGCACCACCACGCACGCACACAAACACAAACACGAACACGAACACGAACAAACACGAACACGAACACGAGCACGAACACGAACACGAACACGAGCACGAACACGAACACGAACACGAGCACGAGCACGAGCCTGAGTACGAACACGAACACAAACACAACACAACACAACACAAACACAAACACAACACAAACACAAACACAAACAACAAAACACAAACACAAACACAAACACAACACAAACACAAACACAAACACAAACACAACAAAACACAAACACAAACACAAACACAACACAAACACAAACACAAACACAAACACAACACAAACACAAACACAAACACAAACACAAACACAAACACAAACACAAACACAAACACAAACACAAACACAAACACAAACACAAACACAAACACAAACACAAACACAAACACAACACAAACACAAACAAAACACAAACACAAACACAAACACAAACACAAACACAAACACAAACAAAAACACAAACACAAACACACACACCCACACACACACACCCACACACACACCACACTCACACCACACTCACGCTCACACACACACACACACACACACACACACACACACACACACACAATACCGTCACGTGTGTATGATTGCTTTGTTTTTATAAATCTGTAGTTGTGTGTATAAAAATTTTAGATTGATTAATTTGAACTTGGAATGAAAAATTCCGCGTTGGTTCTTTTTGTGTTGTGAATTAAAAATTTGAGAATGGCTTGTTTATGTAAAATGATGAACTATTATACTGCTAAAGGTTAATACTTTATACGAAGATTAGGATTACAAGTTGCGAGTTGTGCAATGTTTTTTGTGTTTATGTGAATATTTGCGTTTTACCATTAAAAATGTTTTTCGTATCTCTTATTTATTTTTAATATAGAGAAGGTGGAATTCCTTAACTCCTGACATACAGTCCCTTGAGCATAGAAGAATCGTTTCAGTTCTTTCTTTGTATTGTTGGTATTACAATGGGTATTACGCTGCTGAATTACATTATTTGATATCATCTCGGGCTCCCTTTGCTAGGAACATTCGGTTCGCCCGTTCACATCATCAGTATTGTAGCGTCCCCCAAGGTACCCTATTAAGAGGAAATGAATAAAAAGCAGTTTAGTTACACAGAAACACAATAATAAAAAAAAACACGTGCAGTTGGGTCATAAATAATCAACATGTGGCCCTTTAAAAACCAATCATGTCGGTCTTTAAGTAAATAAGCGCATAAAACAATAAAACAAATTACGGTATATATAAAATACAACAGTAAAATTGCACAGGTGATAAGAAGATAAAGGCAAGGACAAAACAAAACAGATAAGGAATTTGCACGTACCCAATTGCTTAGTGACCACTAAAGCACAGAATACAATAAAGCAGAGACAAAGAGAAATCAGCTCGCCGGCAAATAATTCTATTTAAACAAACTGACAAAAAGCTCATTAAAACAAAGCCTTACAAGGGTAAGTTATAAATAGACCACTAACAGCGTGACCGATATATAAGTTTGAGTGCGAAAAATACAGTGCTCCTCTCTCAGGTTACACCTTCAGCTATACAACAAATAAAAACAATAGAAATAAAAATTTGAGGTGTTTAATGGTCTGGCCTGGGAGTGTGTACCTACTGGTAATTGCCTTTTACAATTAATAACCAGCGATGTCATATACCCATTCAACAGCCACCTCTACACAAATATAAGTATACAACCAACAATGCTAATTCGCACAAATACCAGAGTCTTTTATATTTTAGCAGATTTCAGCTGGTAAAATGATTCGGTGCGAGCTTTCAGTTATATAAAAATACATACTTATACTAGAATAAATATTCCCTTAATTGATCACTGACACAAATCGTTAACATACTCGATTTAACCCCGGTAGAAAAGACAACTTAGTGCTGTCGAATTCAAAAGAAAAATGTACACGCAAGAATTATTTTAATGACAAACTGTTTGCAATGAAGGTATTTAATTAACCCAAAAATCAATCTTGCTCGATTGACACTCTAACTGTAACTCACTTTTCCCCGATTTCCAATCCAACCACTTCACTCCCGCACTCAACCCCCATATTTTCAAAAGTAATAAAAGAAGAAACGTTAATATTCGTTGGAACAGTTTCATATTATTATTGAACGACATCTTAATTTTAAAAATATGCATTGGTCCGTAACAACCCTACATTTCCCTCTCAGGTTTCAAGTGTCGGTCTGTACCGACACAATTACTTATTAAGCTAGTGACATTTTTCCACTAAGAATCGGCGCATAATAAATTCCAATGATTCGTTACGCCCCTTCAGTAAAGCATTTCTAAGCATGCACCTGATACCCACCCTGCCCCCCAACATGTGTTTTACAACCCTAGACAAATATCAGTTACAAACGATCTCATCTTTCTTACATAAAATATTTTGAAAACATTAGCAAATTACGACGTATTATCGAGATATTAGAAATCCACTAATTATCTTTTCTATCGTGGTAACAATGTTGATTTGACAAACGTTTATTACAATAATAAAATTTTCGTGGTCCGCTACCTACAATATGCAATACAAATCTCAACTTGTCGTACCAAGCGGACGCAATCCACATTCCTCTGCATGGCTTCTAAACTGTGGAATGATCTCCCTAGTTCCTGTTTTCCTCTCACTTATGGTATGGTCATAGGTATCTCTTGGCAATTCAATATCTCTCTATCCATCTTCCTAAGTGTTCCTGAGTGCTTTAGCACGATAGGCTAAATGTAGCCTGTTCAGGTCCACAATTACCAAAAAAAGATAGGATCCGTTTGTGTTTAGATCTCGGCCCACATACACAAAAGTAGAAAAATGCAAGACTGTGAAGATGCAAGAATGCGAGTTTGGGAGTTTGTGTGAATGAGAGAATGCGAGTTTGCGAGAATGCGAGTATGCGAATATACGGAAATGCCAAAATAATAATCTATGGCGGATAGAGGTTTAAACCTTCATGTCAAACAGAGGTTAATAGATGCTAACTTCAAAAAATTCCAAATCCGCACGTTTCTATAAAGTATCAATAATACAGTTTAAGCATTTTAAATCTTACTTAATTTTTAAGACTTATTTTTCTTCGTATTAAGAAAAACTAAATTATCTTCAAAAATATGCGCTGATATGCTCGTATATTTAAGTTTTTGAAATATGCAACTGTTACAGAAATATTTCATAAGAACCAAAAACTGCGTCTCATAAACCCTCCCTCATCGCCGCTGGATTTTTCTCAAAACCTAATCAGCTGCAGGATAAATAGAATCATGCTTAAATACGATATTTCAAGTACGTACGTCTTACAGCACTCACTTCCGCTCGCACGCAAGAACGCACACACGCTGTCACGTGTGTATGATCGTCTTGTTTTATAAATATGTGGTTGTGCGTGTGAAAATTTTAGATTGAATTATTTTAAATTTGAAATAATAGAAACACATTCAGAGCTTATTACTTTTGTATGTTAAATTTACAGTTTGTTCATATAAAATTTAAAATGATGAACTTTTATACTGCTAGAGGTTTATACAGCATTATGAGTTGCAGGATGTGTTTTGTTTATGTGAATGTTTGCGTTTTAACATTTAAGACTTTTGTACGAATTTTGTTCGTACTTATTTTTAATCCATGAAAATATCAAGTTACTTTCATGTTGATAAAACGTAAAGTGCTGAGTTGTTGAAGGTGCGAATTGGTTATCATTTTATAGCTTTGCTTTGTGACGAATGAAAATGGAAGTAGAATATAGTGTAACAGATAACGGGGCGAGTGTCAATAGTTCAGTCGTCGTGGGTGAGTTTGGAGCAGTTTTACGTGCACGGTGAATAGAATAACATAAATCAAATTAGGCAGTCGTAAATCAAAGGGCGCCATCGCCAGTTTGTTTAAAATCAACAATCGGGATTTGATGAGCACACAAATAAACGATACTACTCCACAACAATGTACAATACACACAAAAACTTGCTTACCTTTCGTAGCATTAACTAACTAAATCAAAAAAAAAGGTTTCGGGACCGGTTCTTTGTCTAAAAGTTTCAAAATATTCGCACGCATGCAAAAGAAAATATCGTGCTGCAGAACCAGTTGTAAAGATTATTATTTGCTTCAATTTTACTTTACGTTAATTTTATCAAAAATCTTAATCTTAAAAAAAAAACAAAAAATGAAATATCTCATTAATTAACCAACGTTAATAAAAGTTTTCGTAAAAATCATAAACAAATCTTCGTCATTACAAGGCCACATAATTGGAAAATTACCATTAAAACAATTAGTAGCAAGAAAGTAATCACACCGATTGTGCCTATTCATTTATGTAAACTGTAAATAATGACAAGGCCATGAGATCACATATATTACAAACAATACTGAAATAATACGCTTATTAACACTATATATTATAATAACAAAAGAAAAACAATATTCAATGAGTAATATGTACAATTATTTTAAATTCAAGAAACAAATAAATTCGCTTCCGAAGAAAAGTGATACGCAATCTTTATTACATAAAATTTTAATAATAAATGTAATCAATAAGTTGAAGCTTCCAAGTTCCAAAGTCCAAAATTAAATAATTTTGAGCCTTAATTTTAATTACCCCAATTATCATCAAATTTAACACGTAGAAAACATGAATTCGACAAATTTTAAAAGTGCACCATGAAAAAAATTATAACATACAGGAGCGTGCAGATCACAAAAGACAGGGTGAACACGCTTCGGTACTCGTATCCGCTGACCTGAAGAGCGTCCATCTGGTACTATACAACAAAAGAAAGCGTGTTCATCTGCATATTGAAATATAGCTCTACAATTTTTTAATGAAACCACAAAAAACACAAAAACACTTCTTCGTTGCCAGCTCACAGAGACAGGATGCAATTCTTGTACGATTGATCCCTTTTAATTGACCGGGAAAATAGAAATTGAATCTTCAACTCTTTCTTCAAACACGAACCAACCCACTGAACGAAAACTCTTAGTGACGCCAGGTAAACTAACTAACTTTTAATTTCTTCAAGCAAACGATAAGAGAAATACTTAAATCTAATCCAGGCGTTCTTTTACTAATGACTACCTGGTTTTGTGCACACAATCAGTAACTTATTTACACCAAGTTTTTTGTTATATACCTAAAATATATTAGCCACTTTATTTACAAAAATTTATTGTCTATTTTTAAACAGACTGTGTGTACAGAGTGAATGACAACAATCTAGCGCAAGATTTTCCAAATGCAAAATACCATACACGGCGCATTTATTTTAATTCGCTTAAAACGTAAAATTTCTAAAAAAAAAAGGACAGCACTAAAATCGACACTTTACGTCTTCAAGGGAAACGAAAATGCTACTATCAATCGACGAACACCAGCACAAAATCTCCTCTGTGTGATTGAATCTTGTCTATAACCCACAGGTAGTGAAAATGGTTAACTCCTTCACGATATCTTTAGTGACACCGGGTGGATCGTAGGTTTATTTTGCGCGCATGGTAAACAACATCACTCGTCCCAAGCGCTCAACCAATTCTGTTGGCCTTTTACTGACTAACTGTAAAGCACCAATACAAAAACCGTTTATCCCTCATAGATTACGTAATCTTTTACCATAACTAATAAAAATGCTCTACAATAAAAACGCAAAATGGGCACTTTTATGTAAAAAACAACTTCAGGCATACGTGTATCGTCTTAAATCCGATAACTATAACCGAGATACAGAAACATCCTTTTACTCAAATAACGCACCTCACAATACTACTGAAAACGAACTGATATGCTATTAAATATGTGGAATTCATTAACCGCTTTGCGAGACCAGATCATTTAGCACGATACACAAACTCAAGCCGAAAAACACTTAATATTATGTTTCTTAGATTCTTTACAAGATACCGAGCTGGTAGCGTAGTGGTGACACAACCTGCTTAGCATTCGGAAGGTAATGGGTTCGATTCCTGTTACCGTCTACCTTGTATGAGGTTTTCCCCATCACATATAGCGGCATGGTCACTGCGTATGTGCACACCGTGTGCAGATGCTTAGGCGAATGCTGGGGTAGTATTTTACCCCTAACTCCGTTCCTTCCGATCATACCCTGATCACACCCATCCTTAATCCCACCATGCATATATACGTAATATATGTATGTATGCTGGCAATCCATGATTGTGGCTGAAGGAGCTCGGAAAGCTCCAGCATACCGCCCTCCCCCTTGGGGAAGGAATGAAATACGTGGCTTTCCCTTTTTTTTACAAAACAATTTAATTATCGATACACTTCCATTTCTTTTTAACGAAATTACAGCATCAACATTTTAATGATATACGGAAAGCTAACATACATTTAAAGCTCTACATATGATATCCAAATATATTACTATTAAAAAAAATTCTATGTCAAATTTAGCTACACGTGCGCGCTTTTGTGTATACAGAAAGGGGCGAAATTTTTTATTGGTATCTATTCAGTAGAAGTCCGGATTTAAAAGAAAAGTCATGTAGTTGAGCAGGAGTCTTGGGTTGAAGGCTCACGGGGGTAGGCGATCACGCGAAGGTGTTAAAGTGAGTATGATATAGAGAGGATACAGGGGTGGGTGTTAGTAATCTGTGGCGGCTTCACTTAAGGCGATTCGCATTCTCGTATTTGTTACAACTTCAACAACTGGTTTTTATTGTAATATAAGAATCGGTTATTTTTGGAAATAGTGGAGTTAAGCTCCTTCATTTTAGCTCAGTCTATATGTATGTATCCTAAATGTTTGAGTATCCGTGAAGAATGGGCTCCTCGGTCCCGTGTCTTGGTTGAGTATGTAACTTGAAAAAGTGAACTATTGGGACTTCCGGACTTTGTATTTATTCTATGTGAATATTATTTCGTGAAGGGAGAAGTAACTGGCATTTATTAATAATGTTTTGCTCGAAAAAGTATATTAAGATTAGTGATGTTATCTAAAAGGAAGATGTCGTGCTGAAATTTCATACAAAAATTGTTTAAATTTAATTATACGGTGCACAGGTGCAAGACAAGGACTAAAGTTTAGTATAAATTGTAAAAAGTGCAACGTTGTGTTTAGCACTAGAAGGCTAGATAACAGTAATTGGAACAGTTATGGAATGCGTCAACGAAGCACATAAGTAAGAGCTTTCACTGCTTGTTTATTTTACTCTTGTTTTCCCTGAAATTAAGGAACAAATGTTAATAAGTATATTGTAGGGTCTGTATACTTTAATGTGAAATGCCGAAGTGGTATTGATTAGTATTTGAATTTTTGTGATGTTCATTCTTTGATTATGTTGTTATTAAAGTTAAATTAATTGTTATTTGTGAAGAATAAAATATCGGAATTTGACGTATTTCTTTTACGATCTTTCTTATTTGTTTTGGCAACTTATCGTAACGAATACGGCTACCTTTTATTTCGGAAGTTCCTCTTTGATTCTTTGGAATTTTATCCTTGTTACTATGCGTTTATTGCCTTAAATCAGTACAACTATATTTGTATGTTTTATTCATATGGTTATTTTTTTTAATATAAGTTATTTTAGGAATTTTTTCTGTGTTTGGATCACATGGAGTTTTCAAATAATGATGCTGTTGTCGTTTTCTACGATAATTCGTGCAATTGCGTTGACATTTCATACTAAACAATTCGAATTGCTGATTTTATATTTGTTTTGCTAATGACGATCCTTTTGAGGTTGAATATAGAAAGCGAAACCATTAATCGTTGAGTGATATTTTGCTATTTATCAAATAAATGTTATGACTGTTTTTGAGCTTGCTTACTAAGAATTTCTTGTTTTAATGTTAAGTTTTGTAGAGTTTTGAGAACTACTTAATGCTAAATTTTTAAGTTGGCTGGACGGTTAAGCTGAAATTTCTAGAGAAATGGTTGATCAGTACAGAATTTTATGTTGTGGAGCTTTTTAAAGTTTTAAAGTAAATTTTTCAGTTTAAGTAATCAAGTCCAAAATTTTAAAAAGGAAATTTAATGTTGTAAACATGGTTTATTTTGTAAACTAAGAGAGCGTTTAGTGGTTACATGTTTAATACTGATTATTAAGTCAATTTACAGGTTCACTAAATATTAAAGCGTTGTGCTTTTTGATTTTTGAGTAAACAGTTTGCATTCCTGACTTAATGCGGACGTTGTGATCTAGTTTAGGACGTGATTATTTTAAAATCAGTGGCGCCTTAGTAACGTTTCATTACCGATTTTTTTATTTTCTTGAGTTGTAACAAGTGTGTAGTTTGAGTAAAGCCACGGCCCTACCACTGAGCTATGCCCGTACTATGCACTTTGCTCTTATGAGTTGAAATTCTAGTAAGTGTCATGCACGCGCATGTACACGCACACACATGGACTCAATTATCATGGCCGATCTCGGCAAAACCTTGTGAAACTTCGTAAAATGAGGTAATGAGTCGAGTTAGTAATAGTAAATGTCGATTGCATAATACCTACATGTGTACCTATATCACATTTCGTGAAGTGTAATGAGTTGGTGCAGTTTTAACAAAGGCGATAAGGTTAATACTGTTACAAAACTTTGCACTATGAAAAAAGCTGAGCGATCAAAGTAAAATGATGTACAAACGTGATTAGGTAGACCTAATTTGAGTGCCAGGGTTATCACAAAACCTCAGATTAGGATTCTGGTAGGTTTTCCCATTCTAAATATGCCAAAATATTAAAAATTATTATTAATTTTATTAAATACATAGATAAAAAGTTTACCTCGAGTAGGATTTGAACCTACGACCTGTACTTTGCTAGAGTAATAATAATTTTTAATTACATATTTACTTTTGAACTTATTCGTTCATAACAAAAACTTATAATAAAGCAAAATATTATTTATACAATATTCATACAAACATAAATAAATATGATGATGCCTAGTAGATAGCATAAACTGTGTTGTCACCCATTAGCAGAGTATCTGTTAGGAAACATCACACCCTTATCGGTAAAAACCGAATCTATGGTCAATAATACGCAGCACTTCGTGGAAACCATCAGAAACTTCCAACCAAACCATGAACAAAGACTGGTAAGCTTCGACATCGTGAGCCTATTCACAAATGGGGTGTAGGACGTTTCGCCGCGGCCGGTTCGCCGCAGGGCCAATTCGCCGCTGGCCGTTTCAACGCGGCCGTTCCACCGCCAAAAGTACAGGGTGGCCAAATTTCGATGTTTTAATACGGAATCTCGTAAACTACAGCTCGTATGAAAAAATGGACCTCGCATCCTCGATCTCTTTTTTTGAGAAAACACTACGAATTGCGTTGTAAATATGAATTTATTAGATACGGAATTAACACACTGTATAAAATGTTGTTTTAGTTCGTTTATATTATTATTTTTTTTAATATCTATAAATTGTAATATATAAATTACGCCCTAAAAACTATTTTTTCTAATTCCAAATAAAGATACATATTTTCGAAAAAGAAATGTTTATTATTTTCTATGTAAATACTACAATACGTCAAATAATTACATTAAATACATATAATACCTACATTATATTAATGAAATTGGTAATTATGGGCGATTGAACACAAATATTCTAAAATTGTTCTGTCATTAAATTCTCTCACAATCTTAAAATTCTGTCGTCACCTAAGAAGTGTCCTAATGATAATTATCTCATTAGAAATAATCGTTAATAAGGTTTAAAATTTGGTAGATACGTGAGTTTTTATACGATATATTAAAAAAAAATGTAAGATGGTATGTGCTAGTGTTCATTTGAATGCAATAAAATAATGTTGGCGGCGAAACGGCTCGCGCCGAAACGGCCAGCGGCAAACTGGCCCTGCGGCGAAACGGCCGCTGCGAAACGGCCGCGGCGAACCGGCCGCGGCGAAACGTCCCACACTGTCACAAATGTGCCCACCCATAAGGCACTAACTATCATAAGGGACAGGCTGGAAAAGGATGAAACGTTAGACGAGCGCACACAACTCCCGGTGAACATAATAATGTACAATATGCATTAGAACTACATATTTCCAAGTAGAATACAAATTCTACCAGCAAGAGTTTGGGATGGCGATGGGTTCCCCACTATCATCCATAGGGAGCAATACATATGGAAGACTTTGAAGACCAAGCGATATCCGAATTGACGGAAAAACCAAGTAGGAGGCTGAGATACGTGACGATACTTTCGTAGCTTAGTAACACGGCAAGCATAAGCTAAATGAATTCCTAGATCATCTAAATAGTCGCGCATCCTCCATAATTCATAATGGAATTGGAGTCGGAACAAAAACTGCCATTCCTGGATGTACTTGTATACAGGAATGACAACACTTTCACGATAAATGTGTACAGAAAACTTACCCACACGGGGAGGTACCTATACTTCAACTCCAATCACCACAAAAACGTAAAGTTAGGCGTGGCAAAATGCTTGTACGATAGAGCGGAAACAATATGCTCAAAACAAGAGGAGCTGAACAAAGAAAAAGAAAATATCGCTAAAACACTCAACAAAACACCGATCTAACACTTAACCTAAACAGAGAAAGGGTAACCGAAAAAGAAGAACTTAAATATACAGCGATAATACCATATATAGAAGGTACCTCAGACAAAATACGACGGATGCGCAGCAAATACAAGATACGCACTGCCTTCAAATCGACCAGAACACTCAGGGGAATACTAACCAAAACCAAACCACATAATGAAGATCATAATCCCAAGAATGGTGTATACAACCTACCATGCGAGTGCGGCGGCGCATACATAGGAGAGAGCAGTAG